>JBCEWC010003958.1:0-28592 GCA_038996855.1 Solanum aculeatissimum | reverse complement strand
TTGTTGAACTTTTTAAAATGTTCAGTTTGATCCCTTATTAAGTTAATCATCATTAACTTTTAATTAATGACAACTTTGACCTTCCAAAATCAAAGTTATTATCCTTTTTAATTTCAAAACGTAAGAGGCACTATTGCCTCAATTTTCACATGAGTGAAGGCCTGAAGCTATTCGGCCCGCTGAATCTCAATACTTGTAGCCCATTTCAAATGGACTGAAATTTATATCCCTCAAATTCTCTCTCCGTCACTCCATTCTTTCCTAACTCCAAGTTGAGCCTCTTCTTATGGTATAATATAATTATTATAAAAATAAAAAGTAATATATCGTCCATTTTGGGTTGTTCTCCCCTCTCCTCTGCCCTAGCTTGCAGCGATCTCGTCGTGTTTGCCACCAAACTGCAGTACGTTTCTGTTTCTCTCTTGCCTCTTTTCCCCTCTCCATCGCCCTCTCCTCTTTTCCCCTTTCGGACTCTATCTGTAATTCGACCCAAACCCTAACCCTAACCCTAACCCTAGCCTTTCTTCCTATGATTTGATTTATCACAAGACACCAAGTTTATCCAATTGCAATTTATTGCTTCCCACATATATATTTGTTTGTTAATTGATTAATCGTTCTTTCTGATTTCTTACACTTGTGCTCTTATTTGCTTCCATAATCGCTTGACTTTTTGATGGTATGCTAATTTGTCTTTAAGCAAAAAATAATTATTGTTGTATATCAAAAACTATGATTCTATCCACTTTCATCCAATGCCGTTTATGATTGGTCATTGGTCATGGGAAGTACCTCTGGAGCTAGAGGGGCGTTGTGATTAAATCAATGTAATTATTATGATATAACCTATCACAAATAGTTCCTGATTGAGGCATTGTCGTTGCTGCCTGTAGCATGTCATCATCATAATTGTTTCCTGTTGAAAGTTATAAAGTTACATATTTTTAATAAATTCTTGCATTTGTTTTTACAGATTACTTGTATACTGTTGTTTCGCTTCTTTCTTTCTCGATAGCTAATATGGGGGTTTCAAATGTTCATGTGCAGTTTGTGTTCATGACGACTAGCCAGATGAAGACTATCGAGCTGGAGGAAGGATGGGAGTTCATGCAGAAGGGAATCACAAAATTAAAGAAAATCTTAGAAGGGCATCCAGATTCATTCAGCTCTGAAGAGTACATGATGCTTTACACGTATCCATAACATTCTTTGTGTTTATAGTTCATTCCCTTTTTTCTAAGTTATTATGTTTTCTGCTATGATCTTTTCCTCCTTTTGGTTGGTATTCCTTTTTGAATTATCCTTAATTTGAAGAATAGAACTATCTATAACATGTGTACGCAGAAGCCCCCTCATGATTACTCTCAACAGCTATATGAGAAATATAAGGAAGCTTTTGAAGAATACATCAATTCCACGGTAAGAACCGTTGGCTATAAGATTCTCTCTTTACTAAAGTAGCCTTATGCGGCTCATAGGGTTGAAGTTTTGTTGATGATACAAGTATGCCAGTTATATTTTATTAACTTGTTACACAGCTAAGTGGGTTAAATGTTGCCATGACAGAATTATCAACAAATTCAGAATTGTTAAATTTATGAACAAAATACATGTATGGACTATGTTATTGAGGTGTTTTATTTAGTGATAGTAACTTATACTTCATTTACCAACTCAAACTCACATGTAGTGAACAAGCTACAGAGCATCCTCATTGCTCAGCTCTTCCTATTCAAGTTTCCCATCTGTGTTTGTATTCTTTTTCAGGTTCTCTCTTCTTTGAGAGAAAAGCACGATGAGTTTATGCTGAGGGAGCTCGTGAAAAGATGGGCAAATCATAAACTTATGGTCAGGTGGCTTTCACGGTTCTTCCATTATCTTGATCGGTATTTCATTGCTCGAAGGTCACTCCCTGCACTTAATGAAGTTGGTCTGACATGCTTCCGCGATTTGGTTAGTCTTAGCACTTCAATTTGATACCATATTGGTTATATTATCTTGCACATCTCTTATATTTCAACCTTTTGGGATAAATACTCTTTATGCTGTTGGTGTGCAATATTTATTTTTGTGATTGTTGATAATAGGTTTATCAAGAGTTGAAAAGTAAAGCTAGAGATGCAGTTATAGCACTGGCAAGTGTCTTGCCTTCTTCATTTGACCCAATTTTCTGTTATGTACCAAGAATAAGGGTCTGATCGATAATCCTTTTTTATCAGATTGATCAAGAACGTGAGGGTGAGCAGATTGATAGAGCATTATTGAAGAATGTGCTAGGTATATTTGTTGAAATTGGAATGGGGGAGATGGAGTTCTACGAAAATGACTTTGAAGATGCCATGCTTAAAGATACAGCAGCTTATTATTCTCGAAAAGCATCAAACTGGATTGTGGAAGATTCTTGTCCAGATTATATGTTGAAGGTAAAAATCCTATCAGCAATTTTATTTACTGCATAAGTTTGTTGTATCCATATCACAGAATGTATACTAAAACGACATCAACATGTCCAAGAATCAAGAATGGATACTGATTCCTGTTATTCCTAATACAGGCAGAAGAGTGCTTGAAAAAGGAGAAGGATAGAGTTTCTCATTATTTACACTCAAGCAGTGAGACAAAACTTCTGGAGGTCAGTATTGGAATGAGGCACTTGAAAATTGAAATATTAGTATTTTCGTGGCATCTTAACTACTGAAGAAAAGCCATTTAAAACTTCAAAATGAACTGTTTCGTATTTATGATATGTTGCAGTATCTGTTTAATCTTTTTCTAGACAGTTGATTCTGTTGGTTTTTTGGAGTTCTCATTAATTGGTATGGGACACTTGACTGCATTCCCCTTGGATGATTTCTTTGAATAAACTGGATATTTATGAAATGAATAAAAAGATCTTCTTTCCAAACCTTTCAATTTAGTTTGTTTGTTGTACTCGGAGGAGGAAGAAAGTATACCTCTGGTGTATTGAGAAGCCAAGATCATTCTGACTGCTTCATTTGATTCACATCTATGCTTTATCAGCGAGATGCTGTGCTCCCTTCTGGTCCATATTCTGCTTATCTTTCACAGCAGAATCTACTGGAAATTGCAAAAATTTTCCACTTTAAGTTAGAGGTGCTTCTCCATGATTGTGCATCAGTAATGAACCTCACATTTTCTTCATTGAGCCAAATGTACGAAATAGGCTGTTGGTCAGTGATGTTTTTATTTTTTTATGTAGAGAAATGTAAAACAATGTTGATGCATATAAATTTGTTTCATGTTGGTTTTGTTTGGTCATTACTTTCTGAGTCTGTACTTGATTAAGCTTGTTCAGTTTTGAAAAGAATTTTGTTAAAAGTGCATTTGGTTACATCTATTTTCCAATTGAGACAACACATGTGCTGCAGAAAGTGCAAAATGAGTTATTGGTTGTATATACCAATCAATTGCTTGAGAAGGAGCATTCTGGATGCCGAGCTTTGCTTAGGGATGATAAGGTATTAATTCATTTCATATTAGGTGTCTGAGAGTTCATATGTATTTGCCTTCTAGTGTGTGGATCTTGTTTTTTCCCCTTTTTCATCAACCCCCTCTTCATGTCAGGTAGAGGATTTATCTCGAATGTATAGGCTATTCCACAGGATCCCTAAAGGTTTGGAACCAGTTGCAAATATGTTTAAGCAGGTATGGTCTTCTATGTAATATTGAGCAACCACTGTCCACAGGGTCTTTGATGATTTTTTTTGTGGTTAATTACTTTGTGATGGTACATATTTGCAGCATGTCACTGCTGAAGGCATGGTGTTGGTGCAACAGGCTGAAGACTCAGCAAGTAACAAGGTCTGTGGACTGAACATGATGGGCTTCATTTGGCAATATGGTTTTTGGCACCCTTTTTCTTATTTTAATATTCATGTTTCTAGAACTAGAAGAGAAAAGGTTTAGGTGTATGGGTAAGAAAAACAAGGGAAGTTGGAGGGGAGAATGCGTAAAGCAATCAATCTTTGAGAATAATCAAGTTACCCAGGAAAAAAGGAGTTTGAGTGGATTAAATAGCATTATCAGAACTACGAACATGTATGTTAAGTTGCATCCACATTTGTGTTCTTGTGATAGGTGAGCTATTCTTTTCCTTTTGGTAGTAACTTAACTGATATTTATTTGATTCTACAGGCTGAAAGTTCCAGCGGTTCACAGGAGCAGGTAAATCCACTTATCTGAATTTTACTTAAGTTGAATCTTTGTGTAATATCACGGTGGATGGTTCAACATCCAATCTGTTTCCTCAGGTCTTTGTTAGGAAGGTTATTGAGCTGCATGACAAATATATGGCATATGTGACCGACAGTTTTGCAAATAACTCTCTTTTTCACAAGGTATATCCAGCTGTTTACAATTGCGTGGTTATACCTTTGTACCTTGAATAATTTGAGATATTATTTCTGATGTCTAAATCCTGAACTTTTATAGGCTTTGAAAGAGGCATTTGAGGTCTTCTGTAACAAAATTGTTGCGGGCTGTTCTAGTGCAGAGCTCCTGGCCTCTTATTGTGATAATATCCTTAAGAAGGGTGGGAGTGAAAAACTCAGTGATGATGCTATTGAGGAGACATTAGATAAGGTAGCATTAACCCTATATCCACCTTCGCTCTTTGGTGATCAATTGATTTTTCAGAATAGGTTCATTAGTTGTTTATATTTTATATAGGTGGTCAAACTTCTTGCATATATCAGTGACAAAGACCTTTTTGCTGAGTTCTACAGGTTGGAAGCTACATCAGACTTCTTTTTTGACCCTGTAACTAGTTTCTTGATACATCTCTAACCATTATATATGTATGCTGTCTTCATGGTCTATAGGAAGAAGCTTTCTCGGCGACTGCTTTTTGATAAAAGTGCCAATGATGACCATGAAAGGCTTATCTTAACAAAGTTAAAGCAGCAGTGTGGTGGACAGTTTACGTCAAAGATGGAGGGAATGGTGGGACGGTGCATTGTTATTCTAATTTTATCTTCCCCGTTCTAATTGTCTTGTTAACACTTATGTTTTGAAATGTCAAAATAGGTGACGGACTTGACATTGGCGAAGGAAAATCAGAGTCACTTTCAGGAATATCTCAGCAACAACTCAGCAGCTAATCCCGGAATTGATTTGACTGTCACAGTTCTTACAACTGGATTTTGGCCTAGTTATAAATCTTCTGATCTGAGTCTCCCTGTGGAAATGGTAAGTTCTCCTTCTCATCTGATATAATGATTCAATTTCTGCTGTTGATTTGATCTTTTACCTTTTGTTTTTACGGGTGATTTACTCTTCTCTGTTGGTATCTCAGGTGAAGTGTGTAGAAGTTTTCAAGGAATTTTATCAGACGAAAACGAAACACAGGAAATTGACCTGGATTTATTCACTGGGTACATGTAATATCAATGGCAAGTTTGAATCAAAAACTATTGAACTTATTGTGGGAACTTACCAGGTGATCGGTTTGTGATATAGTTCTGCTGCAGCATCCTTGTCTGATACCAAATACGGTTACTGATTAATGTTCTCATTTTCAGGCTGCTGCACTATTACTGTTTAATGCTTCAGATAGATTGAGTTACTCAGATATCAAAAGCCAGTTAAATTTGGCAGATGATGACTTGATCAGATTGCTTCAATCGCTGTCGTGTGCCAAGTATAAAATTCTGACCAAAGAGCCTAGCAATAGAACTGTCTCGTCGACGGATCATTTTGAATTCAACTCCAAGTTCACTGACAGAATGAGGAGGATAAGGGTATAGATACTGTTTAGAGCTACTTGTTGTTTGCTGTGATGCTTACCTTGTGTATGGTTGCGGACACTTTTTCTCAATGACTTAATTGTACCGTCCAGATCCCTTTGCCTCCGGTGGATGAAAGGAAAAAAGTGGTTGAGGATGTTGACAAGGACAGACGTTATGCAATTGATGCTTGTATTGTGCGCATAATGAAGAGCCGAAAGGTGCTTCCTCATCAGCAGCTTGTGTTGGAGTGTGTTGAGCAATTGAGCCGCATGTTTAAGGTATGCCACATCTTCACCATTTGGATTTTGTCTGCGTAGGTATTCCATTTAGGAAAGTGGACATGATTTTTGCATGCCTAAATAACCATGACATTCAATTTGAAAATGGAGGAATGTTGTTGCTCCTACGCCGGACATTTCATTTTCTTCCGTACTGTCTTACTCTGTGATACTTGAAACTTCTTTTCTTATTTTTTAAATAAGCTATCAATGTCCTAGGAATTGGTTGCTGATAGATTTTATTTCAGATGGTTATCGCTTGTTTTTCTTCTTCTAGTTCTGACTGTTAAATAAATAAATAAATGGAGAAGTGATGATGATGGTTGACGCGGGGGTAACAGGAGGATATTTCCCTGTGTTCAGTTTTTTTATTTTTTATTTTGAACTTTCTCGTCTTTGTCAAAATTTTAAATGAAGAGAGTTATTTCAGTCCAAAATAAGTAAGCATTTAACCACTTGCCCTCCATCAGACGTCGGGAGGGGAAATACTCAAATTTTCACTCATCCCCATGTATATTTCCTCTAGCTTGAGGAATGTGTGACCACCTCAAAACTAAGAGAGTTATCCATAGATATATAATGTAGTATATGAAGACTGCTGGAAATCCTGCTGAGGTGTCATCTTTGTAACCCAAAATATTTCATCATGATTTTCTTTTCAAGTTTCTGTTTTCTGCCTTCAAAATGATTTTTTCCTGAAAAAAGGCTCTAGTTGGAGAGAGGTGTTAGCTTTGTCTATTCTAATTGTTGAATTTTCTCTTGTACCAATCGTAAAATAATAAAATATTTGTGTGTAGCCTGATTTCAAAGCAATCAAAAAGAGGATTGAAGATCTTATCACGCGGGACTACTTGGAAAGAGACAAAGAGAACCCAAACTTGTTCAAGTACTTGGCCTGAGGCAACAATCTGATATTGACTTGTATTGGTACTACATGGAAGTGAGTACAGCTGGATTTGTGATTGTTAGCTAAGGAAATAGCAGCGAATTTTTTTGACCTTGCCTGAGTAGGCAACTTGTGCAGTTGTTAGAATATCACCACGAAGTTGGTGGCACTTGAATTCCTCGCAGTAAATATTTCAGCCGTGCACTTTTTTCCCTGATTGCCACTTAAATGCCACATATGTGTAAATCTTATGTTTTGGTTTTTCTGTATGATTATAAATGGTTCAATGTGGACAATAATATCTTAACCTGTTCATGGCACATGCAGTTTCCTTTTGAACTGAACGTATTATCATTTGTTCAACTTGCTGGATGTCTATGCAATGTTAGCATTTGGAAGTAGAATAAACATTATTAAATTTCATTAGGCAAATCAAAATTTTCCATCATCTTAATACCTTGTGTCCACAGCTAGCGAAAATGTTAAATCTTTCTCAACAATATCATTTTCTTCTACAAAAAATCATTACCTCACTCGTCTTTTAAAAAAAAATCGAGTGATTGAGAATATTTTTCCTCTTTTACATCAAGAAAAAAATCGATTCTTTATGCAAAAATATCTTATTAATTAGCTGAAGTTAATTTTGCTTAAAAATTATTTCTTTCTGCACATAATTGTATGGTGCCGAACACGAGCATTGCTATAAAGTGTTCATATTGAATCATACTCATTTATCCTAACGAATAAATTATGGATATATATATTTGATGATTCTTCTAAAATTATATATTTATGAAATGTAGACGCACCACAGTATAAAAATAATCATAAACAAGACAGAGTCAAATTATACAAAAGAAAGTTTTAAATATATTAGAGAAAATTATGTGTTACCTAAAATTTGATAAGCTCTTTTCAAAAAAAGCTAATATACCTTTTTTTTATGACTAAAAAATAATCCCTTATAATTTTTATCTAGACGATGAAAGGGATGAAGTTTGAAAACAACTTATTATTGTGATGATTGTCAACTGACGACTGACAATGATGAATCAATGATAACACTGACAACATGCTACTCTATCAATACCAATCTCGTCGGATCGTTGTGACAAAGTTCGTAATGCCAGAGTTGAGTAGGTGAGGAAGTAAAACAAAACTCCATCACTTCCAACTTTCATACAATCTCAAATTGTGGATTTATGTAATTCCTAGATTCTGATGCACGATCATCACATATTTTTTAAAGTAAAGTGAAAGTCATCGTTTCGATTGTCTATTAAAAAATTTGAATGTTATGACACTAATATGATGAAGCAAGGATTAATCTTGTAATTATGATTACTTTCAATAGTTGTAGTATCATTGTTGAGCATTAGTGTATTTTAAGAAGTATCTACATAGATCAAAATAATGTGCATATTTCATTGTTATTATATTAGGGTTGCATATCGGTCAATTCAGTTCGATTTTGAAGTTTATCGCTTTTTGATTTATAGACATGCTAAACCATTATAGAACCATTAAGATCTTGACTTATCGATCCATTCGATTATTGATTTAATCATTAATCTGTTAGGAAAAAACTTAAAACCATTAAGAGTCAATAATCTAATAATAAAAAAATTTAAATCATTACCCAAACTACCAAATTAATAATTCCTTATTGATAAATCAATAACCTTTTTTTCAGTCTAAGTAATCATTTTGATTCAATTTTTAACAATCCAGTAATAAAGTTGTGTGTTAATGGGCCGAGTATGCATTTGAGCATCGTGGATCTTCAATACTTGGTCCAGTAGTTCCCGATGACAGACACTGATTGATTGCAAGCTTGATATTTACTCTCAAAATTTCACCTACAGCTCCATTCTCAAAAATGGAAGATGGTGACAATTTTGTCGTTAATCAACCTCCGCCGGCCGAAGAGGACCATCAGAATGATAGACAAGATGTCGGAAAGTTGCTTTACGGGTATGCATACAATTGATTTTCCTCTCTCCCCTCAAAAAACTTGTATAATCGTTCATATTTTCTGTCCTTTTAATAGATGTGAACATTATCGCCGACGGTGTAAACTCCGAGCCCCTTGTTGCAATGAAATTTTCACTTGCCGTCACTGCCACAACGAGGCCAAGGTGCTTGCTGCTTCCCCCAACCTTTTTCTGATCTTACAAAAATACTACAACAGCGAAGACATGTATTTTAATAGGAAATGCTCGTTTCTTTACATATATCTCCTGCTGTCCCAGATTAATTTTAGTTAATAACTAAGTCGCAATTCCAAATCTATCCATGATATCTATAAACAATCAATTTCCAGAGAAATTGATGGACAGACATTTCTTTTTCTTTTGCTCTTTATGTGGGATTCGCTGGATCCAGCATACATACTAACTTTGTAAGTCAGTCTAATTGATAGTGAGGTGCTTTCTGTAATGGCCTGGTGCTATTGCTTCACTGAAATAGTATGAGGCCTTACTATTGTCAGTTCCATATTTCAAAACCATACAACGTTAAACTGACCTTCCTTGCTTTATATACTGTGTTATGTGTGTGTTTTTTTTTAAACTAAAGCTTGCGTTTTGTGGGAATCAGAATGCTTTGAGTGATCCCAAGGAACGGCACGAACTTGTGCGCCACAATGTTAAGCAAGTACGAGTAAAGCTCATTTTATTGATTTCCTCAGATGATACATTTTAGTTCATGAATACTCAGAACTTTTATGGGGATTGAAGTTGGGTTGTCAATTTTTGCTACAGGTTGTTTGTGCTGTATGTGATACTGAACAACAGGTTTGTTAAGTTCTGTTGCCATATTTATCTATCATTTTAGTGTCTCAAGTTTTTGGACTTTTCAGCCGTTATAGTACGTGATAATATTTTGGCGCTTGTGTTGAATAGGTTGCTGGGATCTGTTCAGAGTGTGGCGTCAAATTTGGGGAGTACTATTGTGAAATTTGTAGATTTTACGATGATGATGTAATGCTACAATTTTATCTGTCTCTTAAATGGTGTTGTTCTATTTGGATGCTAGAGTAATCAAATAAATATTTAATTCATTTGATGCCTTTATAATTAAGTACTTACTTTTCTTGCAGAGAACGAAGGGGCAGTTTCACTGTGATGACTGTGGAATTTGCAGGTGATATGCGCTAAATAATATTGTATTCAACCTCCATTCTGCCCTTGCACTTCCCTTGCCTGTTCAAACTATCAAAACAAGATATATCTGTCACCTGTGGTACTTAAATGCAATTGGTGAAACAGGGTAGGTGGCCGAGAAAACTTCTTCCACTGCAAGAAGTGTGGTAAGGCATCCCTTCCTCCTCGTTGTTTGACTACTGTTGTTGATTTCCTTGTATCAAAATGGATGGATTTCTTTTTTAATTTTGTATAGTGTAGTTTATATCTCAACCTTTACCTTATAAAGAAATGGGTGTAGATTATATCCCAACTAGTGATTTTTTTTGAAATTGACCCCAACTAGTGATTCTTTTCAACTAGCTTGTTCTAAAATTGTATTGTGGAAGTGAACTTTTCTCTTTTTGACAGTTCCCTTCTGAGATTTACTTTTCAAATGCCCTTTCAATTGAAGTTTTGAATAGCATATTGTATATATGGTAATAAAGGGATATCCTTGGAAGTGGAAGGCTAATCTTGTACAACTATATAACTGTTGTGTACATCTGCCATCTTATAGCTGACTAATGGCGGACAACACTCAACTATACTTCTTGCAAGACAAAGTATAGGTGATCTCTAGCAGCATAAATCCAACATAAGAGGTCGAGTTCGATCCCATTGGGAATAGTAAGCATGTATTCTAGCAAAGAAGTAATCTATTGTTCTAGTAATTTGTGAGTTGATAAATCGGGGGAATTGTGAAATTAAATGGAAACAACTAATATTTATTAGTAGATCTGTAGATAAATTCCAAATGATGAAAAAGGAACTTGGGGATGTGCGTAATTAATATCAAATTTACATTATGGGTTAGATCTAATGCTAAATTCAATTAATCTCATATGAGTAGGCTAGATACTCAAAGGACGAAAGCCATATCTCGATCAACTACCGAGTTTAGTTTGAGTTCTTTCGATTCTCAAATCCAAATTACAATTTAACACAATCTAGCCTTAATCCAGTTAAACTCTCCCGAGCTTTAGCTGTTGCTATTAAAATTACAGTGATTAACATCTACTTTTTTCACTTTAGTACTCTCTTTCAAGCAAGGCTCAAAGATCTAAAGTAAATTCAACTTTGCAACCTCGTATTATATCTCATTGTTAAAGAAATAGATGAACCCATACTTGAATAATCAATAATTAAACATTCAACACAGACCCACAATAAAATTCAACATGAACTAAATTGCACAACCTCAAGTTCAGGGGTTTTAGTTACACATACTGAAAATAAAATGGAACATGCCAAAGTCGTCGTCCATGATAGCTATAGATTGAAGAAAAAAGTGAGAAAATTGGTTCCCAAATCACCTTTAACCTTCATTAACAAGTACCAATTTTCCCAAATCTAAGAGTAAGAAATGGAATGTTCTATGGTACTATATGAAAAGTAAAATATGACAAAAGCTGATAAATTGTACTTGTTTCTTCTTCCTCAAAATCTATTTATACTCCTTGAAAATTCTTCTAAAAAAAACCTCCGAAGCACATTAAGCGAACTGCGTCGCTATCGCCGACCTCACTCGCCTATCGGCGAGTGATCTTTCTCATCACCCATTGTACCTCTCCAAGTTGAATTTCATCCTCTTTCTCTGTAACTTTCGGCGAGGTTAACTTGTCTCGCCAAGTTAATGCAACTACCTGCCGATTCATCTTCACCATTGCCAACTTGCCCTTTTATATTTTGGAATTTGTTCTTAGATCACCTAATAAAACAACTAATATTAAAAAATTTGAATCACCAACTCTTTTTTTTCCAAATATTAAAAAGCAGAAATACTAGAGTAATATGGAAATTCCATTATTTTCGGAAATTATCCATTCAAAGATTATACATCGATCTATTTTTATCTATCATTAATATTCATGAAACTTTCAGCAAACTCAATGGAGCCCCCCGAGTTATCGCTGAATCGACTCTTCATCGCCGACCTGGTGCCTTTCTTGGACTGGAGTTCCTGTAACTTTAGGTGGGCTGAGGTCTCACTCGCTGACTAGGCGAGATTCTCAGCGTCACCTTTTTGTCTCTTTTCAAGCATTTTGGCTTCCTTTTCATTCATCTATCCTTTATCCATCCTCAGCTGTCATGAACTGCATTTTAAACACATTAGATTAGATTTTGAATAAAAGAAGCATTGAGGACCTATTTTCATGCATTAAAAGCCCATATTGAGTCCAAAATCCCGGACTCATCACTGGCTTCATGCACCTCTGTATCAATGAAGTAAAGTAACTTATAAGTTATAACCAACAAGGATAATAGAAGTCAAACAGCTATAACTGCTGATCCTAACAGAATAGTGAGGTAACCTGTCAGTATATATGGTTGAATGCTCTCTCTCTCTCTCTCTTGATTCATCGGCCACTCTATGGTTCTGGAGAAGCTTATTGATGATCTGTGATTGAGTTCAAGTTTCTTTTTATGTCAAATTTGTATATCCTTGTAAAGGATAATGGAAAATAAGTATATTTTTCTTGCAAAATCAAGTATGTCTAATTCAAAAGGGCTCATGTCTATATCTCCTGTGAGTCTTTTGAGATGGGAAGGCACAGGTTCAGAGGATGCTAAATTTTCATATTGGCGAAAAATGAATTTTGGTTACAAGTCTCTAATAAAGTTGAGCTGTTAATAGACCTTGGTCATAATAAGGCAGCAACAACAACAACAACGACATACCCAGTGGAATCCCACAAGTGGGGTCTAGGGAGGATAAAATGTACGCAAACCTTACCACTACCTCATAAGGCAACAACCAGAATTCAAACTCACTCTTGAGCTTACCAATTAGTGTTTTTTTGTTTTTCAATAAGCCATTATAATCGTTTATTTAATTTGTACTTCTTCTTTCTCCTTCCTGCACATCTGACCTTTATTCAACCTCGTCTCTTCTCCATGTCACTTGTTGGAAACTCAAGAAACTTATGCTGGCAAGACTTCAAACAAATGTCTGCATATTATGCTGGATTTCAATAGATTAGAATAAATGTTTTCTTTAAAAAGAGACATCAGAGTGAATTAGCGTGGAACCATATACGCAAAGTCTCCTTATTTTTCTGATGCCTTAAGCTTTAAGATTACTTCTCTTTTAGCCACTTTCGTGTTGTTTTTGCAACAGGATCCTGCTATTCGGTGGAGCTCCGTGATAATCACTTATGTGTGGAGAACTCAATGAAGAACCATTGTCCCATTTGTTATGAGGTTTGAGTCTATTCCTCATTTGGCTTTTACTGCCTTAACTTGCTCATATGGTTTGTTTAAAACTATACCCTAATAGTAAACTTATGGTTCGGTCCAGTTTCTTTTTGACTCAGTGAAAGGCACCACAATTATGAAGTGTGGACATACAATGCATATGGAATGCTACACTGAGATGATCCATCAGAACCAGTAAAGTTCTATCCATAACATGATTATTATGTTCCTGTTTCTTTATGCCTATCAGCCTGTCTGGTTTGGAGATGACACTTAACTTGCATATTGTACTCGTCTACCCCTTTCTGTATAGGTATCGCTGCCCTATATGCTCTAAGTCTGTTCTCAACATGTCCGGAACTTGGCAAAGATTAGATCTGGAGGTATGAGGTTATTTTACTTTTCAGTTAGTCCCTTCAAAGTTCTTCCATAATTTATTTTTTGTACTTAGCTACAAGTACTATCCACCATACACACATCCAGTAAACTGAATAGGTATATGCTGATATATGTGTAATTTAAACGAATTATTTAAGAGGAGGGGGAGGGAGGGGATTATTACAAAGGTGTGATTTGGTCCCCTATTACATGGTGAAGAATGAAGGGCTCACAGCATGTGAGCTATCCTCCAATCCAGTGCTGATATAGCTTAAACTGATAAGAGGTTGAAAGAACAGAGAGAGAAATCTAAGTCAATCCTTTCTTTCGTTAGCATTTTTCTGGAGTGAAGTTGATTTTTCTCTGACTGTCTTCTGGCTTACTGGTTTTGCCTTGATTTTTTTGAAGGGCACGCCTTTATTTTAAGGAAGTAATAGTAATGAAACAAGAAATATCGATACTGTTCTTTTCTTAAAATCTTTTCAGAGTCATAGAGGCGAATGTTGGATTTGAACTTTATGGCTTTGCGTTTGGAGTTCTACAATGCCCATTTAATTTTACTGGGTTCAAAATCTCTCCTTTGTGCCTATTTAGTAAATTTTGTTTACACGTATACAGGCTTTGGCCAAAGCTATTGGGTTTGGATGAACCCATAATGTAACACTACATTTGCTTCCGATTAGCTTGACATCTTTACAGTGGTGCTTCCTTTTCTTCACCTTAAGTTCCTATAGTTCCTCTTTCTTCCCTGTAAATGAAATGAAACTTTTTTTCACTTCCCTTTATTGGGCAAGTCCTTTATACATTTCATTATCTGGTCCTGCAAAGGCGGAATTTTCTCAGGGAAATCCTTCTGGAGTAGCATCAACATCAATTAAAAGAGTTTTTTCTTTTTCCGGTTGAATTGATTGAGAACTGGAGATAGTGGTACGAGTCATGTTATTTTGAAATGTCTCTAGCAGAATCAACTAGCTGTTTAAAAGCTGGGGTTTTGTCACTGAGAGAATGGAGAGCCAGAAATTTTAGTGTGAGATGTGAGGCTGAAGCAATACCATAGATTTTTTTCTTTGTTTTGTGCCTTTTGCGTCTGAAAGAGGTGCATTGCTGTTCAGAGTTTTTAAAATTTGGTTTGACTTTTGAATCTCTTCTGTAGAAATTAAGTTGTATCATGTTTTAGATTTGTTTCTTGCAGGAGTATATATTACTGTAGGTTGGTGATGGTATATCTGACTTTGAGTTATAGTTTTGTGGAATCCTATTTCAATTGGCTACAACACATATATCTTGATGTAAGAATTTGACATGGTTCTTCAAACCTGTTAATATTGAACAGTTAATTTGCTAACAAAGGGGTCAGATCCTGATCAAGCATTAGATATTGGTTTTGAGATCTGATATTAATAACGAGTTAGATTTGAGGTTAACTGAAGATATGAACTTGTAGTTTTTTTTTATTAAGTTTAGGTGAGTAGTGACTAGGGATAGATGTATATGATGCTAAATGGAAGACTCTGAGGTGCAATTACCTATGAAGGAGGAAGAGAGGAAACCCGGGGACAAAACCATGTCTTCAAGTCAGACTGATCGCAAGTTGTCAACATGTGAAATGGCATGATTTGAGAAGAATCAATTGTAGTTGTATAGATATGATATACTATATGCAATTGGTCTTGTTGCAATGATCTTAAGAATGAGATTCTCACTTTTCCTTGGAGGATTTCATGTTGGTTTAAAAATTGGGTTAAATCTGTCAATGGCTGTTAAGAACTGATTGGAACGTAATCTGGTGCACCAATCACCAAACTGTTCCAGTTGGATATCCTAAATCATCATCTCCGAGAATGCTATCTCATGTTATAGTGAGAATGGGGTTTTTTGACGGATGCCCTTTTGTCCCTTTAAATTTATTTTCTTACTTAGGAGTAGAAGGAGATGTGACTTTTTGGTACTTCTGGTTCCTAACCATACTGCAGTTTAGTGGTAAATGCTATTTGACATACACAACTCTCTGTAAACTGCATTTACAGAGCTGGATGATTGGTTGATTCCAAATTTTTTTTACAGCAAATTTCTGGCTAGGGCAGAAAGAAGAGACTTTACATGGTTTATTCATATATGCATATTTTGAGTCAATACAATCTTCGTGTGTTTGTTGCGCTCAAATGTTATCTCAGTGCATGATATAAACCAGTAAACCACAGTACATTATGACTGTTTATTTAAGATTAAGTTTCTTTTGTATAGATTGAAGCTACAGCCATGCCTGAAGAATATCGTTATGAGGTATGTTGCTCTTTCTTGTTTTTTGATGTTTGTGATTACTTATATGTGATCTTCTATGGAATATCTAATAAGAGGAAAAAATATGTTTCAGAATGTTGTATATTGTTACTTTTATATGATGCTTGTTCCTTTTAGATTCCCGTGTTGCCATTTCTATGGAATCAGAAGAAAATTGACCATAAGAAACTTACTTTTGTAACTTCCTAATTATATATATAAACTACAACCTATTGAATTGGGATCTTGGAAGACCCTTTGTACTTTTTCATGTGGATTAGTGAGTGAAGGAGATGATGCTCGTCTTTGAACTGTTCTATCTCTCTTTTTCTTTTCTAAAATGAATATTTTTGTTAGGATGATGTTGTTAAGCAGGACTGTAGATAAACTCTTTTTGTTTGCAGGTTCCAATTCTGTGCAATGACTGCAATAGTACTGGTAAAGCATTTTTTCACATACTTGGCCACAAATGCAAGCATTGTAATTCTTACAACACCCGCATGATTGGTACTGGCGAAAATCCTCAATGAGATAGGCCATGGATGTTACATGCTCAGCTTGATTAAAGTGGTGTTTTTTCTCATATTAGGCCTCTGGCCTGTTCTTCTAGTTATCAGTGTTATTGTACAAAGGAATCTGGGATAGTCATATTTCTGTTGCAAATATTGAGAACTCTTTAAGTAGCAGACGTAGTAAAACGACTGAGCTTCCTAATGTCTTGACTCATCTGATGAAGTTTGTTATTTGCTTTTCTCCAAGTAGCTAGTTTGTATGTAGCGTCTGTGCAAGTCATTAGTCATCTGATTGAATATTTTACAATCTTCGCCATCATTTATTTAGTGGAAACATGTCGCAACAAGTTCCCATTTCAACAGGACGCCTTCAAGTCATTTCACTTCTACTGCAGGTGGATTTGTGGTAAGAGAGGATAGAATTTTTTTTTCTAAAATATTCAATTTTTATACATCGCTCTCAAAATAATTTTGACATTTAAATATTTAATTTCACAATTTGCCCTTGGCAATGCGATACTCTTTCTCTATTTTTCTCAAGTTTTTATTTTGACAAATCATAAGTTGAATTTAATAATTAAGATTTAATTGATCATATTTATTTCTAACAGTCTGATTAAATTTTAATTATTAAATCCAAGTGGGGAGAGTTGTGGAATATTATCATTATTAAGAAAATATAAAGTGAGAATAGTATGTAGCTGAAAAAGTTAAAAATCAAAACCAACAGCTTAGCAGCCTTTTGGGCCGCGTAGTGGGCCATGGAGGGTGAAATAAAACCTCCGTCCTCTTCTTCATTCAAATCTAACAAACTAGGGTTTAAATTACCGGGCGGCGCTTAAGCGTCATGAAGAAGAAAGATGCTGGTGAGACGGAAACGAAGAAGAAAGCAAAATGGTTCAAGGATAAGAAGAAGAATATGCAAAGATTAGGAGGAAGAGGAAGAGGAGGCTTATCATTGGAAGCATTTGCAAACGCCAAAACCAAGAGCAACACGTACAACCCCGCCGTCATAAGTAATTCTAAACCTCCTTTTTCTGTCTGTCCCACAATTTTGATATGTATGCTCATCCTTCCTTCTAATAAAGCTATCATTTTTGTGCAGAGAAGCAAAGGGAGTTCTATAAGAACGCCAAATACGTGAGTAAATATAAGAGGATAGTCAAGCAACTAGGAGAGACTTCTGGGGGTGCAAGACAACTTGAGGTTTCTCATGATCCATCTCCTTTTGTTTCTTCCTTTTTCTTTTATTTCCTTCTGCATTATGCGTCTCTAATTCCATTTGGTTAAAGTATCACAACACCACAACTGCCCTTTAAAGTTCATTTCAAAATGGCTTAGAATGTAATGTAGTGGAATTAAAGTAAGCTGATTTGCAATCCCAACGTCTCTGGGTTGTGTCTCTACTTTAATGCTGCATTATTGATTATTGGAACTAGAAAAGAGAGGTAGATGTTTGTTTTAATTCCAATTGCTATATCAGGATGAAGATGATATTGGAAAAGCTGAGAAGGTGGATGCAAAAAACAAAAAGAATAGTGCTAGAAGCCTAAGAGAAATATATGAGAGAAAACGGGAGGAGGAAGAGAAGGCAAGGATGGAGACAGAGGCCACTATTCTAGCAAGGAAAGAAGAAAGACGGAGAGCTGAAGCTCGAAGGAAAGAGCTAAGGGAGAAAATGTTCAAGAAAACCAAATCTGGCCAACCAGTCATGAAGTATAGAATAGAACATATTCTGGAAACACTTCAAGGATCAAAAGGTTGAGCAGTGCTATAAAAAGTTCACGAAGAAAACATCATGAAGAAGCAAGCAGGCCTACTATGTAGCAAAAACTAGTAGGTTAAGTGGAAGAGCTTGCATGGATGTAAAAGTTGTAAGTTTTGAAATCAAAGAAAAACTCAATGTTTATTGTCTTGTCCAATTAATATTACTTGACAAAGCCGCTTTAGACCTTATTAGATATGAATTTGAGCATTACTCATACCGAATAGATTGGGACTCCCTTCAACTTGATGATTTATTCGTTTGCATTTGAACTTTACGGTGGCTTAAATTACCCTGCACTTGGCAATTTGTTAGTCGTCAAGTTTCGTGTAGTTCTACAGTATGCAAGCCACTGGTCTCATTATCCATTAATCTTCTGGCAGACACTTGTTCTATCATTTGCTTTCTAAGTAAGGAGTACCAGTGATGCTCTACTATGGTGGGTTTGGGGGACTCAGCCCCATATTCAATTATTTTGACTTTGATGAATTAATCCTTTAGATTCCTAGTTTCCTGCCATTAAACTCATCACACTGAGTTCAAATTTTGTCAAACAATTAGTAGTAATTTTCACATATGCAATAGAACATAACCACAACAAACTTGTTGGATTTTACCATTTAACGTCCACACCTTATGGTTCTATTGACATGGGAGCAGTTCGTTCTCAAATTTATGGCTTCCCATAAATAATTTTCTGAAGAGACTCGTAGTACATGATAGCCATGAATTTATTGACTTGCGAGTACATGATAGCGCAATCTCATCAGAAGAAATAGTAAACAGAAAAGACAATAAAACTAGCAGCATAACAGTATACAAAGTCTTCAAATCTCTAGAACAGACATGGTCGAACGCCCCTCATCCCTAAACAGAATTACTTATTCACACTGATACTAGCAAGACATATGGATCAGTTAGTGCGATTAGGATACTAATACACGTATAGAACTTGGGATTGTCATTCCGGTCCAGATGAAACAACTCCTAATGGGCTGATGCAGTAAATTAGCTCCAACACAACACTTTCTGGCTGCCAGTCAGACCTCAACTAGCACTACACAAGGTGGAGATTAAACGAACAGGAAGGATTAATAGCATGAAGGCGAATGCTTGTCCTTCACCCTTGCAGAAGCTAAAGTAAATTTCCATTGCTAATTTGCAGCATCTTCGTTCATTACCTGAACAAAACCAGGCATGTCAAGCCTTGGTCCAGCCACTGTTCGGTATATATAAAGTTTATCAACAGGGCAGCTTTCTGGCTGTGTATCCAGATGACCCACTTCATCTATAACTTCAATATTAAGCCTAGGCATCTTCTGTCTTAGCAGCTTACAGGCTCCAAAACTCACTGAACAAGAAGACATCCAAAGGGATCTCATTGTCTCTAGTTTCACAGCATTAGCCAAAAGAGCCTCATCACCAAAGGGGCAGTCTCTGATCTCTAGTTTTCTGAGGCTCTCACATCCAGAGAGGACATGGTGGAGGCCCAAATCACTATCCCCAGCAAAAGCGACGGAAAGCATCTCTAACTTCTTAGCATGGGTCCCAATGTACTCAAACACACGATCAGTAAGAAGGCCAGAAAGAGAAAGACGCTGCAGCTCTTTGCATTGTTCCACAATTGCCCCAAAACCAGCATCAAGCGGTTCAAGAGTCAAGTAATCAGGAGTTCGAGGTTCCAAAATACACAAGCGAAAACGAATCATGTTAGGACGGTTTCTAGCAATAGTAACCAAAGCATCATTTGTCATTTGGCGGCAAAAGTATAAAACTGTTTGGATCTTAGGGCAGCCATCTGAGACAGCTACAAGACCCTGCTCTGTCAAGGAAACATTTGGTTCTGGACCAAAGGGATCAGAAGGAAACACCCTGAGTTCTTGAAGGTCCTTACAGGAAGCGGCAAGGGCCTGGAGACCGGTATCTTCAATGTAGTCTAGTACCTACAGTCACATTCATTCAAATTGAAATGTCTTAAACACTAAGCAACTATACCAAGCTTGTAGCAAGGGAGATTAAAGAACCACTGGCAGGAAATACTTATAACATCATAGGAAAAGGAAAAAAAATGTATTTCAGATTGATAAATATGTCAAATGGCCATTGCATATGAGAATTACACAACCAAAGAATCCATCTTCTGGATCCTACTCATGTACAGCTCTATAACTTCAACTTTCAGAAAGGTGAATTGTTTCAGCCAACCTTATGAGTGTAAACTATCTGGAACCTTGGATCTTCCTTACCAGCATATCATGATTTTTATCCTAGATATCCTTGGGCGTATACGGAATTCACAAGACAATAAGCAGGGAGAAGAATTTTGTGTGCTGCCCTTATAATCACTTGCCTTCAGGCTAGATATCATGCACTTAAGTTATTAGAATGTTGTGACTGAAAACACAGGCAAGTACAAAAGTAAAAAAAGCAATCTGGAACATACCCACAATCTTTGCAAATTATGACACAGACTTATGAGCTTGTGAAGATCAGGGTTTTGGATGGTAGCATAGCTTAAATTCAATGAGGTGAGTCCGGAGCAAACTGGATATACAGCTGGAAGGTAAGCTGGCATGACATCCCAAAATCCAGACAAGCTTTCCAGTCTCTTGCAGCCTGAAAAAGCTACTTCGAGGTTGGAGAAAACATCAGACTGTAGCTCAGAAGAGTAGGCACCGGTACCAAATTCAACTAATTGGGAAGCACGACGCAATATATCTGGAAGCTTCTCAAGGGGCACAGCTTGACTGAGCCGAAGTGTCTTCAAGTTAGGAGAAGAAGCAATCAGACGCTCCAGATCTGAGAAGCTGATCTCAGAACCCAAACAAGAAATGTTAAGTGAGACGAGTGAAGTAGAGCCATCAGGAAAATGACTGAGCCAATCGCTGCTTAGGTCCTCCACTTCACTTTCTCCCAAGTCTAGTTCCCTCAGATTCCTGCAGTATTATGTGAGTTGCATGAGAAGTAACAAAAAAGGGGATTTGGGAGAATTGATGATGTGACCGACCTGCAGTTAGCGGCAATGGCAGCAAGTCCATCCGTAGTAAACCCTTCACAAGACGACAAGACCAAAACCTTGAATTGTTGGAATGAGGTGGAAATCAACTCCAAGGACTCATCCGTGACGACCATTCGCTTGAGTCTAATCTCCTCAAGCCAAGGATAAGCGGGAGACATTGCAGCAATCCAAGGCTGAACATAGGCACCCCAGCCCTCAGGAACCAGATTAAAGTCTGCAAAATGTGGCTTTCCTTTGAGATTGAGAGAGGTGAGTTGAGGGAAGCGCCCGATCATAATTTGAGGGCTAACGGCGTAGCAGTTGCCGATGAAGACACTCCTCCGAAACCGCCTCTCAACCTCGTACCACGACTTACAGACTAAGGATACACTGTTACGGTCCTTGTCTGAGCTTAACAAGGAGAAGAGTTGCTTCAATACTTGTTCTGGGAATGCCATTACTAATTAGATTTTGTGGAGCTACGCTTCAGATCTAAAGAAGAAGAATAAAAGTGGGATGGAGACCATTTTATTGTGTTGATGAAGTTAACCAGGGATATGAAGAAATATTAACCAGGGTTACGTTTAGTTGTCGGTCATTCAATTCTTTTTTTTTTGGTTAGGAAGATATTAAATTAATTAACAATATCAGGGACTACATAGTATTTTGTTCATGATTGCCATTGTTGGCCAAAATAAGAGTACTTTACACCACCCCCTATATTGGGACATATGGGCTAAAACATTTGTTCTACGTACATACATAGCTCCCCCAGCATCTGCCTGCGACAGTTGTTGTATAAATTCTAGGGGATATAAAAATAGTAGTGTTTCCATAGTCCCTCCTTCACATGTCTTCCTTTGCCAGCTCGTATGCCACCTTGTTTTGTTCTCTAAACACGTGGGCTAATGTTACCTTGTCCAAGGAGTTCATCATGTACCTGCAAACACAAATCACATTTTCATATTTTAGGTTCTCCTCATTGAGCATATTAATTGTACCTTGGGCATCCGTGTCGATTTCAAGGCTTCGGATGTTGTGGCTGATGGCTAGTTGAAGTCCTTTTTTAAAGGCTTTCAGTTCCGCCTCTATCGAATTAGTTCTAGGTATGGCTTGACAGAAACCCAATACCCACTCTCCGGCGGTTAGACAATAGACGGACAGACGTACATTTGAACTAAAAATTGTCACCCTAAAAAACTATTTTTTATGTTTTAATAAGATATAGTGGCCCTTAGTTGGCTAATTCCATACCACCACCGTATCGAGGTTGATCGTGGAAATTGATAATCTACTATTGAAACAAGTTCTGAAAGAAAATTTGGTAAATTATTTTTATTTTGATTCTTTAATTTTTTATTATAAAATTCTTATTAAGGAGTTATCCTTTCTCTTTTTGTCGGCCGTAAACAAATTAACGAATCAGGTTACTCATTGTCTTGCTAGAATATTTGTTTCAGTGTTTGATTTGATAGAGTGGGATATTAACCCTCCATCTTTTATTATTGATGTATTTATTTTTTATTTAAATAATACATAATGAAAGAACCATTTCAAAAAAAATGATAATCACTTAACTTTCACTTAGACATGTTAATCATTTTTTGTTCATTAGATCTTTTATGTCAGTTTTTGGTGTGTCACTTTTAACACTTTTCTTATAGTTAGCAAAATATAATGTGTGTGTGTTTTAGAATGATGTGTAAAATGCCAAATTAAATGATGACATTTTTCATTTGTGCTCAAGATAATTCTTAAACAATAGTTGAGTGTTCAAATGAGCTTTAGTTGAGTGTTCAAATTTTCATCTCAAATAATGGAACAATGTTTGAATCAAGAGTTGTGTTCCCTCATTTTAATCAAATTTTAGTAGTCGAAATATTGTTCCCAACTTTTCTGTTTTTGGAACAATTTTTACTTTATTATTGAAAAAAATCAAGGGGAAGGCATATAAACATCTTCTTCAAAATTGAAAATTGTTGGGATCTTGACGAAAAAGTTCTTTTCTTCTCCAATATCTTTAATATTTTTTTAGTCAACTTTACTCAACATCTCCTAGTTTAGTTGTCGACCACCAATAGTCTAAAATAATGACTTGGAGTTTTCATTTTGGGAGATTACATTTTTGGACCGTTGCTTCACATCACGCTCCTCTGTCCAACTGGCCCAACACAACTCCATAGTATAAAACCTGTATCACAAACTCCAAAAAATCATACATTCAATTTGAGCTTAATTATCCTTTTATTTAGCTAGATTGTTCAAAAGCCAAAGCAAATGGTACAGCAGCTATCAGCATACTGGTGCTCTCACCACAAGTATAGCACCCAAAATCCCTCCCCATGGTTTAAATCAACACTAACTGGTGAGAATATATATATATTGCTGACCTTTTTCATTCACATATTCTTTGATTATTCGATGCTCCTTTAAAGGTGAAAAATTGTAATCTTTTTTTATCAACTAGCTAGGAAGAGAATAATATTCATTTTGATCACGGTCCAATATATTCACTTTTGTTTTCTTCAGAAAAGGAACACATTAAACATTTCTAGCTCCCAATGTAGAATAGGGCCACTCCATTTTTTGCTGTAACATAATTGGCCGCCTCTACTTGGAATTTGAAAATGATTCATTAGTAATATTTATATTGCCAAAACTTTATGGACTAGTGACTTTCAGCACTCACCGTACAATATTTTTGCAGAACTAGATGAGAAGACACAGGCAATACTCAAGATAATTGAGGAAGATGCAGATACCTTTGCTCAAAGAGCAGAAATGTATTTCAATAAACGACCACAACTGGTTAACATGGTTGAGGAAATTCATCATTCCCATCGCTTATTAGCCGACGGATATGATCAAATCAAGACGCGCATTTTGGCATCATGGACATCTCCATTGATATTGATCAGCTCCTATGACAGCTATTCAGAATCCTTTGACCTCAACTCTGATCTATCAGAGGTCGAGGATCCTGATAATGACCAAGAGGAAATCCAAATCCAAGTAGAGAAGGCGAAAACAGAAGCATCAAGTGGCCTTGGTCTAAAAACTGATCAAGTCCTAAAATTGAACAAAGAAATTGAGCAACTGAAGGAAAAGAACCGAGTTCAACAAGAGCTTCTAATGCAGAAAGATGAAGAGAAAAGAGAGGCAATCAGACAGCTTTGCATAGCTTTGGATTTGTTAAGCGAGGAAAATAGCAGCCTGAGGATGAGTGTTACTAAGGCCTCTCCAAAAAGGGAAAAATTCACTGAGCTCAAGGCATCAAAGAAGGGTTTTATGAATAGGCTCTTCAGCACATCTCCTAAATAACTAAGCACTAGTAATTTAGCTAGTATATTAGAATGACATACTCAAAGATTATACTGCTTCATTTGTAGTACTATACCTCAAAAGATGATTCTTGATATTCTTTTTAGTATAGGAAAATGGTCATGTAGAATAGTGTATCAATATCATTTTGAATATTCTTTTGACAACCGAATCAAACAGAGAATGAAAAAGCTTGAATTTTTTAGACAAAGTGGAGTCATTGTTTCCTTCTTATTTGATACAAAAATGGTAATACATCTCAATTAACTTAGCCTAATATTTCACCAAGTGATTATTTACTCTGATAAGCAAAAACAATATGAATAAAATCTGTAGTACATGATGGAGAAGAGGTGTGAAATTTTACAAAACAATAAATTATATCATAATCCAATCTGTACCAACAATTACACACCAAAGACCAAAATTGCACTAAAAAATAATGCTAGAGGAATTGCAGAGCGAATGGGGAACGACCCAGAAGGCTGAAATGGCATGAAAGGTCCAGGAGCGACCATAGCATCTGGATTTGGTGGGCTGAGACTCGAAGGTATAGTGGGCAGTGAAGAATCAGTTGGAGCAAGCTCTGAGCTACCCGGTGAAGGAAACAGAGGAGTTATATCTGGAGAAAGTGCAGAGAGTGGAGGTGAAGATATTGGTGGATTTGGTAGCAATGCAGGTGCAGCTGAAATAGTTGAAGTTGGCAAGCTAGATAGAGGGGAAGAAAAAGATTGGCAAATTAAGAAAATCAGTGGAATCAAGAATGGGTTTATGGAAGTGGAAGCCATTAATGGAATGGACATCCTTTGAAATATTCTTGGCACGGAAATAGTTTATCTTTGGTTAAAGGAATGACAGAGTTTGGTATTATGATTGAAGGATAGATTATCAAGAAGAATGTATTTAGTAAGAAGACAGCTTGGAATGTATTGGCAATGGGACAAGATTGGTTAATGGTAATTGTTGAGAAATCACATGAGGATGAATAGGAGTGAGTTTGTCCTTTTCCTCAGTGGCCTTTTCTTTGCCATTCATAGTCTATGGAATTTTCTCCATCTGACAATCCATTTTCAAAATTGTGTCTGGCACCCCCACCATCTTGAAAATGTCAATAAGTAACTTGAAAATATGGAAACTGCCTTGCTATAAACTGACTATACAGATGATGTTTTGCATGCTCATTTCATTTCATTTGTGATTTTTTTTTTCTGCACGCGATTGTACATTTTGAAGTCCAATAAGCAAGCACGTTTAGGAATTTGGAATTTTATGTAGGTTGGAGTATGGTAGGTCCATTCTACAGTTTGCTGCCAGAATAGTCCATGACATTTTGAGCTCATACGAATGTGATATGGCCTACATACGGTTAAGGAAAGTGAATAAATACACCACCTTATCTTATCTACCCTTCCATTTTCTTTTTAAAAAAAAAATAAAAACTTGTAGCTGCTGCCAAAAATAAGTAAGACAGAAGATACGAAAATGATTTAGAATGTGCTCTTGTCCTTTAACAGGCTGAACTCAGACCAAAGATTACTGTTTAGTGGTGAGTGGCCGGGAATGGGGAGGGAAAACTGAAAGAAGAACAAAACAATGTTCTTGCCTAATACTGAATTGTGTGAATGGTATCAAAACCTTCAACTCTCAAAACTTCCTAAAAACTGATAATTACATCTTACATCTGTAAAAATAAACCTCAGAATGCTGCATACTTGATGTGCAGGGCCATGAACTTCCATTTCACCTAAAGGCAATAGACACCAGTTGAGTTCACATTAATTTCAACTGACATTTTATTTCATTGCATCCATCAGTTGAGTTATTTGCTACATAATTGTTGTTCACTTTGCTGGCCAATCTTGTTTCGAAGCAAAGGAGGTTGCCAAGTAAGCACCACTATGTAGAGTCACCATGCAGATTTTGATTGGTTATCTGAGCTCTTCCGCCCTGTCAAATTTACAAATGTGACAATATATCTTTTACTGCAAGAATAACCATATTAGGCATGAAAAACTTTGAAAGAATGGCTGGCTTCAAGTGAGAATCAAGGTCAAACTTTATATGTTAAGTGATCAAGCACAAAGAAGCCCTTCATAGCCAAATTCTGAATTAGAAACTGGACTATCACCGTCATTGGTTGCTTCACTTTGTTCTATGGTGGAATCAACATATGGTCCCAGAAGATCTGATGATCTTTCAGCTGGAATGCCGTAGTCTTTGAGAATATTAGCTGAGGCAGACAGGGCTTCCTCCCTTACCAAAATATGGTCTTCAAATTCAAACGCTAAATATTTGCCCTTGGATGCTGCACAAACAGATAATCTGCAGTTGCTCAGCTAATGAGAAAAGAGAACTCAACTATGTATCCTGCCAAGTAAATTAAAAGTTGAGACTTGACAGAAGCAGCATGCAACAACTATGCCTCAAGTCCAAGCTAGTTGGGATCGGCATATGAATCCACTTCACTGAAAAAACATATTAATAATGCCAACTAATTATATGCCTCAGTCCATGACCCTTAAACACATTAATAATGCCAACTTTTTAGTTTTTTCAGAAACACCTCATATTTTCCTTTCTCCCTTCCAGAGAACCAAGTGGTTTACGTGCGTCTTCCACATATGCCTTCATGTCACAGGCTGAGCTACTTGGTGAAGTTTCCATTTGTCCAACTGCCTTCTCATTAGCACACCAACCACTGTCTGGAGTTAAATATTTCTCTTACTCGCTCTGCTATTAACCATCATGATCGCACAATTACAACTAGACATCATGACAAGCCAACACTTGATTGGCAGATGAGAAAGGAGCAGGTGCAGTGATCAGTTGGCTAGATTCAAAATAAGCCTATAGTTGAAGTTCAGAACGGAGTAGTTTTTCTATAGTACGTTTTTTAAGTTTACATTTTCATATTAAATTTCTTATTTTTAGGAAGGAAGAACTCGGCACGCCACATCAATGGGCTAAAAGTTCTCTAAGATATAATTAATAATATAATTGTATAAAAAAATATTTAAAAAATGATCTAAATTCTAAATAAATAAATAAATATCAATGGGCTGAAAATTCTAAGATATAGGATATTATCAGTATTTGTGTTCGTGCGCGAATATTTTTAAATGTAATAATATTTTAAATTAAAATTCAAACTTTTTTTTTGTATTTTTCATTTGTTCCAATTTATTTAAAATGTTTTTTAAAAAAGTTATTCTAATATAATAAATTGTAGGAAAAAAATAGCCACTCGATATAAAATTTTCGTAAGATCTTATATTGTATGCAATATAATTCAGTTTGATTTAAAATATAAAATAATTTTTATAAATTATCATGAATTAATTTCATAAGCAATTCACATGTAGTTAGTAGTACAAACCAAGTGAGATATAATATGATTTTAAAAGTGGCAAATATTTATTCAATTTCAACCAAAATGTATAATGTTCTCTGGAAAATTATTTACATTTTTTTCTCTCTAGAATTTATGAAAATGTTAATAATGGTGACAACTTCCCTACTCGTTGCTAAATGACTTTCTGCTTATGTTTTTCTATGTTATATTATTCATGGATATAAAGTATTTTTCATGTGTTCTTGAATAGAATTAATTATGCAAAAAATATAAAAATATGTATTTGAACGATACATACAAAATTAATTTCTTTTTGAAGAATTGTAATGAGCAACACAATTCAATCTTTTTGAATAGTTATAGAACCTCTTTTATATGCTCAAATTCCTTTTTTACATAATAATTGCGATATTTCAGTTCATATTTTACCATGGCTATGCGTATGAACTTGAAATAACACTTACAATTTTGTAATTAATGTATTTTTCTATTTGTACTAAAACATAGACATGTGTAATATCTGGAAAAAAATCTTATTAAATAAGAGAAGTAGAAAACATCATATATCTTTATCTTATCATATATATATATATAAAAAAAAGAGTATGTTGAACCTGCCTGTTGGGATATATACTATTAACCATGGAATATATACTATTAACCATGAGTTTAGATATAGTATTTATTATAGATCA
>JBCEWC010003957.1:0-28592 GCA_038996855.1 Solanum aculeatissimum | reverse complement strand
TTTTAATTTATCATGGGTTCTAATTAGTTATATAGGACTTTTGTAAATAAATAATTTATCAAAATTAGTGAATTAATATTTCTCTCTAATATTTGTTATAAAAAAAGGTATATGTTTTGGTCACACGCAAAGCGCGTACAGTATGACTAGTAGAATTTTAAAAGAGCGCAAGCATAGAAGGTTTGGATAGCTAACTGAGTTGTTTAACATCATTTTTAAAACGTTAAAAATGACCAAAAAATGAAGGTGGAGTACAATGATCTTGTTGTACAAGAACAAAAGTGATATTCAAAATTGCAATAACTATAGGGGTATCAACTTGTAAAGACACACTAAAAAAGTTTGAAAAAAGGTAGATGAAGATTATAAGGAGAGGTGTGTCTATCACCAAGAATCATCAATTAAGTTCCATACAAGAACGTTTGACTATAGAAGTTACACACTTGTTTTAGAAATATCATAGATTAATTAGAATACAATCACAAATAATAAAGAAAATTGAGAAGAAAAATAACACAAGGATTTAACTAGGTTCGAATAGGCCTAATCCTATAAGTAAAAGAATATTTTTCACTATGAAAAAAAAAAAAGTGTACGATCTTTTCAAACCCTTAAGACTACATTCTGAATTATTTATTTCCTATAGAATCCTTAATAATATTCGCTATATATAGATCTCAAATAGTCTTAAACCTATAAAAAAAATGTTATCCCAATCCTAGCAGGACAAATATGTTCCTTTTCCAAATCTACTAGGACAAAGGGTCTCTTAAACAATAGGGGCTATAATTTTCTTAAAATATACAATAAAAAATTTAAGACAAAATTAACACATCTTTTCCTTGGATTGAATTCCTCTTATCAATAAGAATAAGGTCTCTTTGTCTTGCCATCATTCCTCCGAAGGGATTAATAAGTACAACTCACACTAATTAAATCTAGATAATACCTAAATTTATTGGTCGGGATTGTCTTGATCATCATATCTTTTGAATTATCATGTGTAGACACGTTCTTCATATTAAACAACAACAACAACATACCCAGTGAAATCTCACAAGTGGGGTCTGGGGAGGGTAAAATGTATACAGACCTTACCACTACCTCGGAGGTAGAGAGGCTATTTCTGGGAACCCTCGTCTCAAAAACCCGTAAGCAGAATAACTAGATATGAAAAGAAGGGAAAGGAAAAGAAAAGAAAACAGGAAGACCAACTAATAATAAAAAATACATGGTAATGTGTAAAACTATAAAAAAAATTAACATATATATGCCGAATAATGACAACCCGGGATATAAAACGCGAATAATCCTACTACCCTACTATACCTCCAAAATCAGACATCAACCTAATCCTACTAACCTATTAGCTTGCTGCTCTAATCTGCGACCTCCATTCCTTTCTATCTAGGGTCATGTCCTCGGTGAGATCAAGTCTCGCTATATCTTGTATAATGACCTCCCCCAATACTTCTTCGGTCTACCTCTACTCCTTCGTGTAGCTCCGAACTCCAACCTCTCGCACCTCCTAACAGGAGCATCAATACGTTTTCTCTGCACATGTCCAAACCATCGCAGTCTCGCTTTCCTCATCTTATCAGTCACATGAGCCACCTCTAGCTTCTCCCGAATAGTCTCATTCCTAATCTTATCCCTCCGAGTATGACACACATCCATCACAACATCCTCATCTCTGCGACTTGCATCTTCTGAAGATGTGAGTTTTTGATCGGTCAACACTTCACCCCATACAATAAAGACGGTCTAACCACTATTCTGTGTTCTTCATATTAAAAATCTCTTTAAATATAATATCTCCAATAAAATACTCCCTCAATTTAAAAAAAATGAACTACTTTCTTTTTTGGAGTGTTTAAAAAAGAATGAACCATTTCCTTTTTTGACAAAACATTAATTTAAGTTTTATATGTTGTATGTTTAAGGCCACAAGATTGAAAAGTCTTCTTTCTTTTATTGTACTCCGTGCCAAATCAAATTAGATCTTTCTTTTGGAAATGAAGAGAGTATTGTTTGACTATCATATATTTTATCCACTCCAAGTCTGGTAGCCATATAGCCTTTTTCATAGTCTTCATAATTGTCATATACACAACCTCTGTAATAAACAAAACAACATCATATTGCAAAACTGCTTTCCGACGAATGACACTACCAGAAAGACTAAAAACATAACCTACCAAAGATCTTTTTTTATCCAACTCACATGCATAGTTCGAATTCACACAATCTACTATTGATTTACTTAGCTTGTCTTTGAAAAAAGTCAAGTCCACATCTTATCACGATCTAAGCTAGGCACTAGACATGATACAACAATTAGAATTTTCAATGACTCTAACCAAACCTCTTAGCATTCATTGCATATATAAGATAATAAAAAATAATAGGACAAAAAAAAATTAAGAATGGAGTCTTAAACGATAGAAGTCTCAATAGTAAGAAGGACACAAGTCATCGCCTGATTAAACGTGAATACATCTCATAGTGTCTAAATGCTTTTACTATTCCTAAACAAGGGTGTAGGACAAACCCTAGCTTACCCAAATTAAGAAATAACAATATAAGAAAGCATAAAGAAACATCTTAAATGTCACATCCTTGGAGCATGAGGATTCATCAATGAAGAAACTTCACCAACTCACTAGTCATAAGCAGGGTAAGAATGATCCTTAGACCTAGATATAATGTAGGCAAAAAAAGTATGCATTAGTACATAAATGAAGGTACTAAGTATGTGATGAATGCAAGAGATGATATGCCATAGTGTGCAATTGAACTTACATGATAAGGAATATAGCTAAATCATAAGTGTAAAAACATGAACAAGGTCAAGGTGAAATTCTAAAATTTATAAAGAAATTTGAGAGAGCATAATCACAAGAACATTACTCATTTGTGGAATATTAATCATAACAGGTAATAAGACCATGTGAACTATAATATGAAATTTTAATATTTCCCCTATATTGAAGAAAAGGGAGACTACTTGCTAAGGTAGGTTCTATCTCGTAATGGGTCATAACATAGGCTATATGTGGGTTCATTAGCAAGCCAATTAAGATAAAATTCTACTGTGGCATATAGTTATGGGATTAGAAATTGATATTAGAAACTCCTTAGGTCAAGTCTCCACTTTAAAGTTCGCTCAGTGTTAAGTTAAATTCCAACGGAATACTTATCAAAATTATAAAGCTTAATATGTGAAAAGACAATACTTAACTACCAATCCATTTCATAAAGATTTAGTCACATAATAACTCATTTTATAATGATTCATGTACTGCAAATATTGTCCTTTCATCATTACGAATTTATGCTTAAGTGAGAAAAATCCTCACAAACATTCATTCTTTCATAAGCTTGAAAACCTTGTCAAATTCATGATCATAGTTCATATGAAATCTAGGATAACTTGTGTGATTTCATTAACAATAAACTTTAAATTATGCAATTTAAATGAAATCATGCGAAATCATCAAGAACAATATCAATTGAAATCATAACTAAAAGAATTCATAATGAATTTCATGAACCCTAGATAACAATTATTAGAATTTGGATAAAATCCTTAAATTCATGTAATTAAAAGCAGTTCATGCATAATTAAATCATTACTAATGAGCAAAAAAATTATTCATGAAGTTCCATGATGAATATTCAAAATCCTAAACTTCTACATTGAAAAATTCATAAAAAAAAGGATGAGATTTCTTTGGACTTCATGGATGAAAGAAATCCATGAATGAATACCTACATATCTTGGATGAATCCTAACGTTAAACTTGAAGAAGAAGACCTTGAAATTTGAAGAACCCTAATTCATCTTAGGAGGATTCTTGGAGAAGAAGAAGATTTGAGAACTAAGAAAATGAATTAGGAACGAAGTCTTTTCTTAGGCTAAAAACAGTTATGGGTAATTTATAGGTCCAAAATGACATAATTTAAGGATTAGGAGAGTAGTAAATATTCAAAATACTCATCATTTAAAAATCATAGGAGAATTCACGACCTGAATCTATGGATTGTAGTTCAATTTATGGTTCATAGAACTCCTCTCATGATTATTGACCTCAAATATGGTATTCCTGAGATTTTGTTCAAGCTGACTTCTACGAGTCGTAAAACATTCTATGGAGCGTCCTGTTGGTCCGTAAACAAAATGCTGCAACTATATATTTTGATCTATTTTCTTCGACCATAGTCTACAGCTCGTGGTTTCTTCTATGATCCATAGAAACCTTTTGTAGATTATCTACTCTTTTTAAAAAAAATATTTTTAAGTATTTGGGTGTTATACGAGTTCTTTCTACAAGTTGTACTACTATCCATGGTCCATCGTGCTAGTTCGTAATAAAAGTACTGAGGCTTGTTATTTTTCTAAAATTTAGGGGCCTTTCTATAATCCTCTTTCATGAGTCGTAGTTCCTTTTATGACTTGTAAACATAGTTCGTCAAAATATCAAATTTTCAGAAGTTCCCACGATAATTTTGAAAATGAACGTTTAATTGCCTTCAAAAGTAAGTAAATAAATTTGAAACATATAAAATGCGGTTAATCCCGCTTTTCTAAGGCATAGATGCCCTTCTACCACTGTCTTCTATGGGCTCTAGTTTTTTGTATGACCTGTGAATTCTTTTTCGTGATTTCATGCCTAATTTCCTAAAACACCTAGCTAGTTCCACGAATACATTCCATGACTCATGGAATCATCTACTGACTATAAGAATGGCTCGTAAATTCTGCACTGACAAATTTTTTTTATAACTTTCTTTTTTTATTCTAATATTTTAACTTTTGAGGTATTACAATATCTCCCCCTCTAGAACATTCATCCTAGAATGAGATGTAAGATAGTGTGAGTAGAGCGGAAGAAACACCAACATAAATATAGTGATGTATTTAAAATACCAGAAACCATGAGATTTTCAAAATTTGCACAAAACATAGCTCGAAATCAATTTCATGAACATGCATGTATATGAAATGACATGGAAAAATTGAAACATAGGAATTCATAGGAATAGATTATTAGGAACTAAACGATTAAAATATACAAAACAACAATTCAACACAAAATTAACACATCTCATAATTAGAAAATTGATGGAGCAATATAACGCTAGAAATTGACTTACATATGGTGTTCTTGACCTAAAAAAGTGTATGAAAAATAGACTATTAGGCAAATCTTTAATGAGGTCAAAGTGTTTTTTTTTTTTTAAAAAAAGAGCTTACTTTGGAGAAAAAAATTATTTGGTCTAGGTTTTAAGAGAAATTAAGTTATTTGATGATTAATATAGCTTTTCTTCAACAACACTTTGATCAAAAAATAAACCTAAAAGCACTTTTAAAGCTTACTCAAACACTAATTATTGTTCAAAAGTGTTTTCAAGTTGATTACTCAAATTGTTTCTCACCAAAAGTACTTTTTTTAATAAATACTTTTCAAAATTAATTAATTTTAAAAGTTTGGTTAGACTGGCTACACATTCTCATATTTTTTTATTGAAGATGTTTGGAGGCTAAAGGTGTATATCTGTGATGTGCATTAGGACAATTAAAGATATACATGATAGAGCAAAGACCTAAGTGGGAATAATGTAACCACATTCTAGTCATGATGAGATTTGCATCAAGGATTGACTCTTAATCAGTTTTATTTATCTTGGTGATAGATGAACTCACACAACATATCCAAGAAGAGGTATCATGGTATATGCTATTTAGTTTGTAAATAATTAAGTTTTAATTGACAACACACGTGGCATAATTAACAATAGAGGTGACTTTTAATTAAAGACAGATCCTAGAGTCTAAAGGGTTTAGATTGAATAGGACTAAGACACAATATTTAGGGTGCAATTTCAATGATGTAACTTATGTGGAAGATGTAGGGATTGATACTCAAGTCATCTCTAAGAAAGGAAGTTTCAAATATGTAGGATCAATAATCTAAGAAAATTGGGAGATTAATGATGATGATACACTGGATGAAATAATAGCTCACAACCATTGTTTTGCATGAAAAGAATTTGCTACTAAACCTTAAAGGTAAGTTTTATAAAATGGTGGTCAGACTATCTTGCTATATGAGATAAAGTGTTGGTCAGTCAATAACTCATACATCTAGAAGATGAGAGTAGCAAAAACTGAGTATGTTGAAATAGATATGTGAGTATACTAGAGAAGATAGGATCAAGAACGAAGTTATTCGAAATAAGGTGGAAGTCATGAACTCTATGGTGGACAAGATGAAAGAGGTGTGAATGAGATGATTTGGGCTTGTGAAAAGATGTACATATGATTCAATGAGAATGCGTGAGAGGTTGGCTATAGTTGGCATAAAGAAAAGTTGAAAATACATAACACACCTACAACTTATCAAGGACATATCTCCAGATAAGAAGTTATGGAGGTCGAGAATTAGGATTGGTCATTAGTAGATTATCGAGCATTATCCCTTTACGTTTTCAATAACTTAATATCTTATTATTTGTTGTTTACGTTACTTCAGTAATCATATTATTAATTGATGCTATTGCTCTTTTTTTTTTTTTATTGTTTTAAATATAAATTTTATTGTATTTATTTTATATACTTATTTATTTTAGGAAAAAGGACTAAAAATATTCCCAAATTATTTGAAATGGAACAAAATATCCTTCTCTTAGATTTTGGCTAAAAAATATCCCTCCGTTAAATTTTTGGTTACAAAAATACCCTCTTCCTAACAAAAATGAGAAAGGGCAAAAAATACCCCTTAACTATTAGAAATGGAGCAAAAAATCTTTCGTTAGTTTTCGGCTAAAAAATACTCCTCCATTAAAATTTTAAAGTTATTGCTTAAAATATTCCTCTTTCATTAAAAGTTCAACTCCAACCCATCTTCAGATTAATTTTTGTCAGATTTTGAGTAGTCCAAATTCTTATTATATTAAAAAAAATTATTTATAGTTACAATTGAATTTTCTCTTGAAAATCATAACTTACGTTGATTGTGTTACATTAGTAACATGAGCACAACAACTTCTATTCAAACTTTGTAGGTTCAAAAAAATTGCAGAAATGCAATCTCGAAAAATTGATTCGAGGAGGAGGCAAAGATTATAACAAGGATGAATCAGTGTTATCATTCATAGATCGACTTTTTGAGACGTTTCCAAGTGAAATGATAGTCCATTTTGACATGAAAAAATTAATCTTGGACCTTATATCTTAAGAGAAAATCTCTTGGATCCCTAAGTGAGGTTCCATGTGGACTGATTATGTGACACTTTTTTTCCCACATGACATGCATTGTGTCTTTTTTTATTTTAGAGAAGGATATTTTTTTTTACAAAATTTTAAGGGGTATTTTTCAATCAAAATCTAACCAAGGAGTATTTTTGGCTCTTTTTCGTTTTTGTTAGAGAGAAGGGTATTTTTGAACAAATAATTTTAACTGAGGGGTATTTTTGAGCCAATACTTAACGGATGAATAATTTTACTTCATTTCAAATAGTTTAGAAGCATTTTTAACTCTTTTCCATTTATTTTATATACTTTATTTGAGTCGAGGAAACAATCTTCATACCTTCATATATAAAAGTAAAGTCAAGTACATACATTCTTTTCAGATTTCATTCATGAGATTATAATGAGTATGATATTGTTTGTTTTGAGTTACACACATATTTCAGGCAAAAGAAAAAGAAGGAAAAACTAAATAAATTAAAACAAAAGAAGCATGAATATAGTGTAGACATAAAAAATTTGTAGAACTTTACGAGATGAGTCCTATTTCAATCAAGGTTTCTTGGAGGCTATTCTACCCTAAACACTAATTTATGCCTATATAAAAGAGGTATTATATATATTCCTTTGAAAAAGCATCTCGAATATCCCCAAATTCTTGGATATTCCTAAAGAGATCAAAATCTCAAATATCCGGATATTCGTAAAGAAATTAAAATCATCCTACGTTCGAGAAATACACCACTAATGACTAGAGAAATCTCAGAAAAAAAGAATCAAGAGAGAAACAAATTTATATTCACATTATTTATCAATTAAATTATATTTTTTTAATATGATCCAAACATATAACTTTTTATATTCCTTATGTTCTCGTTACTATCACATGGATAAACAATACACTTGTTTAAGAAAAAACAAGAACTGGAAATTGTTGTTTTATGCCATGCTTGTTGTGTACATGGCATGTATGATGATAGTGACAGTGATGAGAGAGAATAGGTGTGGGGGGGAAATACAAAAATCAAGGGGGCGCATGCAAAACATCCTCATTATTCTGTCTTCTTTTTCCTTTCCCCCTTCCTCTCCTTTGCTTTTCACTCCTCTAAGCAATCTCCTTTTTCTTTTTTTAACCTCAAGCCTCTGTTACTATATTTTTCACATTTCCCACGTACGCATGACATATGTCTTTTCCACAACATACCCCTCATCTTTCCTTATTTTCACATTTTCTATATTCTTAACTCAAATTTAAATCTCAGACCATACAATTCTTAACTACTTCATTAATCATTAGAACACATCTTGAATGCGATTTAACCTATTTATTACACTTATACTTCTAGAAAATATCCATCACTCTTCTTCTAGGAAATATTTATCACGTTTATCTCATGCCAATCAATATAATTTACAGAAAATCTATATATACTATATTAAAGACTCTTAGAAATGTTATTTGAACTTTTTGTCCGACTCCTTTTTAGATAAAATCGTCTTGTCATCATTTCTTTTCAATTATTATTATTATTACTTTAATTATTACTTTAATAATATTAAATATAATAAATATAATAAAAATTAAATAGAGAAGAGTCCTCATTATGGTTAAATTCCTACACAAAAAATCTTTTTTAAACTAAAATACACTTCATCCAAAAAGAAAATAGTTAAAAAAAAATTCAAAAAGTTAAAAAATCCTCCCCCTAAAAAAAATCCATCAAACTAATAATATTTATTTAATTTTATTTACATGAATATTATATTTATTTTAGCAAATACGGTTTACATATAATTTTTAAATTAGAACGACATGTACGTACACTATTGAATTAGTTAAATAAAATTCAACAAAAAATATTTCAAATTATTAACAAATCACAAGGCTAAATAAAAAAAACATAAAATTAACCCAAATTAACCCCCCCCCCCCCCCCCCTCTAAAAAAAAAAAAAGAGGAAGGAAAAACTGAAACTTGAAAGAAACATAAAGAATTTGAAGAAATTAGTTAGAATATATAAACCTTTGCAGAAATAGCAAATTTAAGTCTAAACAAATTAAATAACAAAAATACATACATAAAAATTAAATATGAATTGAAAGAAAGAACCTTTTAGTTTCGTGACTACTTTCTATCTATTCTCTTTATGCGAACGGTGATAAGAAACGTTCTTTTGGATGCAGGTAATGAAAGATAGCTAATCATTTTTATAGGATAAAATAAAGTATTTAAAAAGATTATAAAAATATTACTCCTTCCGTTCACAATTATATGTCAAGTTTTGACATGATACACCTATTAAGAAAACAATGATTAATATAGCAAGATTACCACTTTATCCCTATTAATTAGGTAAATAAATTAGGGGTAAAAAGCTTTAGGGGTCTAATTTGGTAAATAAATTAGGGATAGAATAGGCAAAAACAATTTGTCTTATCTTGAATTCTAAAAATTGACAAGTAAAAATGAAAATCAAATTAGAAAATTTTTGACATCTAATTGTGAACGGAGGGAGTATTTATAAAGAGAAAGATGAAAAACATAACACTTGAAATGTAATTAAAAATAGTTATGACTAATTATTAACAAATTCATAACTGATTATTAGGGGAAGATGTAAGAGGGAAAAACTGAAATGTAACTTGTGAACAAATTCATATTTGTCTTTAACGTGGAATGTAAGTTCACAAATTTTTTATTTTTCGACTTTATTTATTATTATCATTATTATTATTTGCTCATGCACCTTTTCACTTTTAGTATTAATATAATATGATAATATGATTATTATTTAATATTTTATAATAATTTTATTTAGTATAAAGCTAAAATAATAATTAAATTTTGCACTTCAGGATTTCTTTTTAAAAATAATACTTACATATGTTATGATATTTGAGATGAAAACCAATTCTCTTTTTCTTTAAAATTATGATATGTCTTTATAAAAAACAAATTTATTTAATAGATAGAAAAAGAAGAAGAAGAAGAGTAAGATGTACTCAAATTATTTAATTGGAGTGGGGAGGGGCATTAATATCAAAAAGGGCAGACACAGCAGGCTTACACCCTCTACCAACTGAAGTGGGATTTTTTTTGCTTTTCCTTTTTGTGTCTCTCACATTCCCATTTTTTTCTGATGTTTTAATACAGACAGATTGTAGTTTTGCAGTAAAAGATACCATTCAGAAAAAAAAAAAAACACACTGTTCAGCTGCTTTCAACTCTTGCCTTTACCCTATCCCTTCCTTTCTTGTGTAGTAGTATAATAATTCTTAGAAAAAAAATACCCCTAGAAGCTACACCATTTTGATTATCCTCCCAATTCTTGTATGGAGTGATAAATCTTTGAATAGTCTGAGTTGTTTCTTGAATTCATAGAGAAAGATTGTGTTTTTATTAGTATTTGTTTTTGTTTCTTGAGTTTGTGGGACTCCCGGATTCAATGAAGAAAGATCTATGTTTTGTGCTTGACGCTGCGTGGTTTTGAAGGAATTGAGTGGCAATAGGACGACAACCTTTTTGGGTGTGGAGGAAATTTAATTTTACAAGGTAGCAAATCTTTGTGTGTCTCTTGATCTCTAAGTCTTTGAAACTTCCTATGCTTCACACACAAGTTCCCGTTTCATATTATCAAAATCTTTTTCATTTCTCACATGGGATGAGACGTTTCTAAAATACTTTTATATGTATCTGTCTCTATATCCTTATATACACATGCATAAATCTTGGGAGTTTGTTGGGGTTAAAAATTTTATTGAAAGAGAGTAGGCAGCTGTAATATATATGTATTAAAGATGTGTGAAATGAAGATAATGCGGGCGATCTCTGTTTTTTAAACTTTGTTTTGTTTTGTAAATCCTTTTGTTGGTTCTCAAAATTGATATTTTCTTGAAGTGATGATGGCTGTGACATCAAGTTGTAAGGACAAATTGGGGATGGACAGTGGTAAATATGTGAGGTACACGCCTGAACAAGTAGAGGCTTTGGAGAGATTGTATCATGAATGTCCAAAGCCCAGTTCACTCCGTCGTCAGCAGCTAATTCGGGAATGTCCAATTCTGTCTAATATTGAGCCAAAACAGATAAAAGTTTGGTTCCAGAACAGAAGGTATTGAGAAAAAATAATTATATTGGAGGGTATTATTAGTATTAAGATGGTTACTGTATTGTGTTTGTGTAAATGTAGATGTAGAGAGAAGCAACGTAAAGAATCATCGCGCCTTCAAGGCGTAAACAGAAAATTGACAGCAATGAATAAGCTATTGATGGAAGAGAATGATAGGCTGCAGAAACAAGTTTCACAGTTGGTGTATGAGAATAGCTTTTTCCGCCAACAGACTCAAACTGTAAAGCAATTTATTGTTAATATTATTGGTTTTAATATAACTTAATGTTTCAATGTTAAAGAATTAATTTGAGCTGTTAGAGTTTCTTTCTATTTGCAGGCAGCTCTTGCCACCACAGATAACAATAGTTGTGAATCTGTGGTGACGAGTGGTCAACACAACTTGACCCCTCAGCGTCCGCCAAGGGATGCAAGCCCTGCGGGGTAAGTAGTTATTCTCCGAGTTTGATTTCCCTTTTTTTTTTTGGTGCGTGTTATTTTTGATAGCTTGTATAATGATATTTGAATATATTTCCAGACTTTTGTCCTTAGCAGAGGAAACTTTAACAGAGTTTTTATCAAAGGCAACTGGAACTGCTGTGGAGTGGGTCCAAATGCCTGGGATGAAGGTTTGTTTCATTGCCTATCTTTCAATTTATAGATGTCATGAACAAATTTTTAGAGTGTTGTTTATAGATTTATTAATGAGGTAAATGACTACTTTAGCTATTGTTCTTTAATAATTGATGTTTTAGACTTGTGCTTTCATAACATTATTTCTTTGGTCATTGTTTGGTCCTTTAAATCACAACTCGTTAGAAACTTTGTTCTTAAAGATTATTTCTACCTGTACGACACTCAAGAGGATTTGATCATGGGTACTCTTATATGCACAATGCTTAATTACATAATAGCTAATTTGCACAGAAAATTATGCCATTATAATCTTAAAATTGTCTATCTTTCATGCCTGCAGCCTGGTCCGGATTCCATTGGAATCATTGCTATTTCTCACGGTTGCTCAGGTGTAGCCTCGCGTGCTTGTGGCCTTGTGGGTCTAGAGCCTACAAGAGTGAGTTTCATCCTAAATGACTTGGTCAATTCAGTTTTGTGTTTTTCCTATTGAAATGCAAAATATAATTGTGCTTCTGTTTAATAAAGGTCGCTGAAATTCTTAAAGATCGACCATCATGGTTTCGTGACTGCCGAGCAGTGGATGTTCTCAATGTGATGTCCACTGGGAATGGTGGAACCATTGAATTGCTATACATGCAGGTTATCTTTAGAAAAACTCCTGTGGTACTTTTTGTTGGTGTAACGACTCATCACTGAATATAGTTTTCCGACTTTTTTCAGCTCTATGCCCCTACTACACTGGCACCAGCTCGTGACTTTTGGTTGATGCGATATACATCTGTTATGGAAGATGGTAGCCTTGTGGTATGTATCAAAGCTTATTGTGTTCCTAGTAAAACTATCAAATAAAAGGTGTTGCCTTATTGCAAATCATAGTTGCACATAAAAAGTAACAATCTTTCACATATTTCTATGGTAGGTATGTGAAAGATCCCTGAACAACACTCAGAATGGTCCTAGTATGCCGCCAGTGCAGAGTTTTGTGAGAGCAGATATACTGCCTAGTGGATATCTGATACGACCATGTGAAGGGGGTGGTTCAATCATCCACATAGTTGACCATATGGATTTAGAGGTGTGTTAACTTGTGAGTTACATGATTTTGCTTCTCTGTATTAATTTTTTAATAAATGTTGCTAATAATCTTTGCCAGCCATGGAGTGTGCCTGAAGTGTTACGTCCACTATATGAGTCATCAACGCTTCTGTCGCAGAGGACAACTATGGCGGTAGGATTAAATTTCTGACTGTATATTTTACATAGAAAATCTTATTTCTCTTTCTTTTATTATCCATTTCTAAATTCCTAAGATAAATATCGAAATGTGAAGAATAGTCACCGAAAGTTCTTACTTGCGGTACTGGTGTTTAACATATTTCAGGCGTTACGTCACTTGAGACAAATTTCTCAAGAAATTTCACATCCTACTGTCTCTGGCTGGGGAAGAAGACCTGCAGCTTTGCGCGCACTTGGTCAAAGATTGAGCAAGTTGGTCTTTCAATACCTGATTTTTTTTCTACATCTTAACATTTTTGTTCCATTTGTGACTGATTGTGTAATTCACATTGTGAAGGGGTTTTAACGAGGCCGTTAACGGTTTTACCGATGAGGGATGGTCTATGCTTGAAAATGATGGTATAGATGATGTTACCATTCTTGTCAACTCATCACCCAGCAAATTGATGGGTGCAAATCTCTCTTATGCCAACGGATTTCCATCAATGAGCAGCGCTGTGCTTTGTGCCAAGGCTTCTATGCTTTTACAGGTACTGATTTGTCGACCAATTTGACTTGAGCAAAACTATGTCAATAGATTACATAAACACACTGATCATTCTTAGATGAAATTAACATTCTGAGTTGATCTGAGCAGTAAGCTTTGTCACTGTCTTCATAAGATTTCTATTTGATTAACAAGGTTCAAGCTTGGGCAAATGATGGGCTTTCAGTTTCTTGGTTAATCTAGAAACAGTTAAAATTTGTGTCAAGAGCATTTGAGCTGTGTGGAAACTAAAACTTGTGTGATATATTGGTATACTCAGTTATCTAGAATGATTATTATTTTGAAGAGTCCGAACGATTGTTTTTTTTTACTGCAATTTATTCAATTATTTTCAAAATATTTTCATAACTTAGTGAGGTTTATAGTACAATTTATATAGTTTCTAAAAAAGTTAATTTTTATTAAAGAAAGTTGGGGATTTAATATACAAAATCACGTTGGGATTATGTACTTTGAATGTCAGTACTCTGCACCGTATTGTTCTTTTTGGAACAGAGGGAGTAATTATTGTGGATTCAATTTCCAAGGCTTTACAAAGTTTCAGCAAATATTATATGCATAAATTGGAGCTTTACAATTAGTGGTTGCAGGAAAAAAATTAGGATAAGTTATAGTAAGCGGAATAAAATATGGGCATAAAGGTACTCTTTTTGAGGCATAAAACTTTCATTTTTCTTCAATGGAATGCATTGTTGGAAATTCTGCATGTTCTTTAGATATTTTCCTATATTCCAGTCTGTGAACACTATATGAACTTCTGGACGATGTTCAGTTTTAGGAATTTCCTAAAGGTTCGATGAACTTTTGTTTTCTTCTGTAAGAATTTCCAATTTCTGTTTTTATGGTAGACTAAATGAGTAGTATTTTGACTATGTGCGGGCCATTCTCTCTAAAAATTATTTTGTGAAGATCCTAGTTTCCTCGGAAGCTTATGTTCTACTTCTATTTATTATTAATGCTCTCTCTTTCTCTTATATAACATCTGTTTCATCACAACTCGTCTTTTTTTGGCAGAATGTACCTCCAGCTATTCTGCTAAGGTTCTTGCGGGAACACCGATCAGAATGGGCAGACAGTGGTATTGATGCTTATTCAGCTGCTGCAGTTAAAGCTGGTCCATGCAGCATACCAGTCACTCGAACTGGAAGCTTTGGTGGACAAATCATTCTTCCGCTGGCTCACACTATTGAACATGAAGAGGCAAGTGACTAGTTTGGAATTCTCTCTTGTATCTAGCCAGAACACCTCGGTCTTACTTTTTCATTTGCATATATTATGTTTATAGGTAAATATATTATTAATATTTCTTGCCTCTGAAAACAGTTTATGGAGGTGATAAGACTTGAAAGCATTGGCCACTATCAAGATGACATGATAATGCCTGGTGACATCTTCCTTCTGCAAGTACGTTTTTGTTCGCAAAAGAACTTGCATCACTCTGTGTTGTTCCTGAACTGATTTTCTCATGGTTTCTATTCTATATATAATTATTCATTAAACTCATATCTAGTGTGATAGAGTTCTACTTTGAAGTTATTTATCTAAATACTTGGTGGTTTAACTAGTTACTAGATTTTGCTTATATATACTTGTAGAAGTATGTTGTATATCATGTGGTACAGGCAGTAGAATTATATAGTTCAACATCCGTGCTTGTATTCTTCGCTTCTTGAACTTGGACACTTTTGGCTGCTCAACTTTGTTTATTTCCTAAATTGCATTTTGGTGCAAGAATTATTGTCGTAGCAGCTAAATGTTGACTTTCACTTGTGGGTGTTAGTTCAGTTTTACGTTTATAGACTTCTAACCTTAGTCTCCTCATGGAAGGTGATGCATCATCTATGTATGTTAGTTGAATAGTCCCAACTCTCCACAATCTGCTGTTCAGTCTTCAATCCTTTGTGTTATACTTTATGCCACCTCTATGATTAACAGATCGTTGTTTCTAAAATGCACAGCTTTGTAATGGAGTGGACGAGAATGCTGTTGGAACATGTGCAGAGCTCATCTTTGCTCCTATTGATGCCTCTTTTGCAGATGATGCCCCTCTTCTTCCTTCTGGTTTTCGTATAATTCCTCTAGAATCCAAGGCGGTAAGTATATTTGACTAATGTAATCCGGAATTGCAAGCTTTTGCAAAAGTTTTAGTAATTTACTTCTCAAGTTCAATGCAGGACGCGTCTAGTCCAAACCGCACACTTGATCTTGCATCAACTCTTGAGGTTGGACCGGCTGGAAGCCGACCAACTGGGGATCATTCTAAGAATTCTGGTAGCACAAAATCTGTTATGACAATGGCATTTCAATTTGCATTTGAGATCCATGTACAAGAAAGTATAGCTGCTATGGCACGCCAATATGTCCGCAGTATCATATCATCTGTTCAGAGGGTTGCTTTGGCTCTCTCTCCTTCTCGTATTGGTTCTCTCCCTGGTCTAAGGTCTCCACCTGGCACACCTGAAGCACAGACTCTTGCCCGTTGGATTTGCCAAAGTTATAGGTATGTTGCTTGGTTTACATAATATCACCACCTGGTATAACCTTACAGAGTAGATACTTCTGTTTCCCATTCTAAAGCTGCCTTGTGTTTAAGTTATTTATAGTCTAGTTGGGAGCAAGGCGGTGTTACTAGGGTGGAGTATATTTTGTATTACGTGCATCAAGCAATTACTTGATCAATCTCTGATTGGTTCTAATATTTTGTACATTGCTAATTGTGATTCTACCCTTGAATCTGAGAGTTAATACGGCTATTATTGTGTGAATATTTTTCAATTCTTATATGAACTCTTATATTTTTTTCTCTTGCAGGTTCTTCTTAGGTGTGGAGCTGCTCAAATCTATCAACGGAGGTAGTGAATCCATCCTGAAAGAAATTTGGGATCACTCAGATGCTCTGATGTGTTGCTCCATGAAGGTATTAATCTAGAAATCTAATATCTAATTTTCATAGAGTTCTGTTAAGTTGCAGTTTGAGATTTACTATTGGATTCCTGCAGTAATGATGTATAAAATGAACTTCAGAGTTTCAGTCAAGTATTTGGTCGCATCTTGCTTCACAAGTGTTACTGGTTTTCTTAACCTGTACTTCTGATGGCAGGCACTGCCAGTATTCACATTTGCGAATGAGGCTGGACTTGACATGCTTGAAACTACCTTGGTAGCCCTTCAAGATATTACTCTGGAAAAGATTTTCGATGACAATGGAAGAAAGGCGCTCTACTCTGAGCTTCCACAGATCATGCAGCAGGTATGTGCATTTTTCACAAGTGTAAAGAGTATACTTATGTGATTTTCTTATGTTCCTCTATTTGTCTCAAAACCGACGTGCTCTTTTTGTTAGTAAGACTGCTGCGAGTAGCCAAGCTATCTTCTATGCTTCTGCTATGTAACCGAAGCATAATTTGTACTTCATGTTAACGTTGGGAATGTGCAACTTATTTATGAACTACCATCTTGTAGCTTTCAATAATGTAGTTACTGGATATCATCTCTTACATGTGTTATTGCAGGGTTTTGCTTGTCTTCAAGGTGGTATCTGTTTATCAAGTATGGGTAGGCCAATATCATATGAGAGAGCAGTAGCTTGGAAAATATTGAATGAAGAAGAAGATGCCCATTGTATATGTTTCATGTTTATCAATTGGTCATTTGTTTGATATTTTGCACATCAATGTAGGAACTGATACAAACTTAGATCAGCAACACCTCTTTTTTAATCATACTTTATGGATGAACCTCCTTGCCTTCTTACCATCTATTAGCTTTGCTTTTCAACTTCCTCTTTACTAGAAGCAATTTCATATTACATCTAGCTCTTACAGTCGATGGGTTCTTTGGAAGATTTATTGCGTGTGTTTGCTTTGAAGGAAAATGTTTTTTCAAGAAGAGAAGTGGCCTTATTTAGTTTTGGTATTTGGTAGGTAAATAGGAAGTAATGTTCAATGAGAATTTAGAATTTATGTATAATTTAGACAAACACTGTAGGGTGGGTGTGGTAAAGGTTGAGGGATTGCAATGGGAGTGAGGTGATAGGGAGGGGAAGAGGAGATGATACTATGCATTGAATTTGTTTATTCTATTCCTCTTAGGGAGTGTGTAACATTGTCACGACTCGAGATAGAATGTGATGCCATTTATCTTTTTCCATCAAAACAAGACGGAAAAAATTCACCAAAAATGAAAAGTTAAGCAAAAATGAACTAATAGTCAATAATATAAATGCAAAAAACTGTCATTCTAAATACAACTTTCAAAATTTGGCGTGGCGTGTACAAGCTAGTTATAATATATAAAAATGAAAAGTAGATACAAGTCTCAAAGTCTTTGTTTTCCAAATAGGACAAAGCACAAATAAAAGAACAAGAGGTCCACCACAATGACAAGTAACTCTCGATGTCTCCTCAAGTAAGCCTCAAATGAAAAGGGGAAATCTAACTCACATATCTCGACTCAGAACCTACACAGATATAGAAGCACGAAGTGAGTATCAAATAACACGATATTTAGCAAGTAAGAGGCAAGGCAAATCTTAATAGAAAATTAGAATCCCCTTTCAATTCAATCAAACCCTCCATAACTACAATTTGCACAGAAAATCAGTCCAACCTAGAGGTTTACAATATACAATTTATAAGATTTCATAATCATAGGTAGGTGTTACAATTCACTAATTTCAAGTATCATATCAATCAAACACATCAATCACTCTCATAGGAAGAGACCTTGACATCAATCATGTCACCCGAAGAGATCTCAACATCAATCGCTCTCACCGACAGAGACCATGGTATCAATATCATTTGTCGAAAAAGACCTTGGCATCAATCACATTTGTCGAAAGAAATCTCGCCATCAATCACATTTGTCAAAAGAAATTGGGGCATCAATCAAATTTCAACTCTATTTTCAAGTTCTAAAACCAGTGCAAATATGCATGTTCACACAATAATAAGGAAAAATGACAAGCACAAGTAATTCAGATTCACAACAAAGTTATCAAGCATTTTCTTCACTCACAAATTAATATCAGGACAATTCACTATTTTCAATACACATAACCAACACATTGCATTTTTATTACTCCATTCAATAATTAAGACTAATTAATACAAATAAGAATTCCATCACCTCATTTTCATTACCCCCCAGTCCTCACCATGTGTACAAAGGAGAACTCAAGAATTCTACAAGGTTTATGGAGTTTTGAAGATCCATTTGTCCTAATCAATCATAATCAATTCAAAACTTGAGTTTTTCTCTCTTGAGCGGTAGCCAAATTAACACAATTGAGTTAAATAAGAATTCATAATGAGATTTTGAAACCAACAATACTCATATCACATAATTTAAATAAATTGATAAAAATGGCTCAAAAATTAAGTTTAAAAAATGAGGTTTGAATTTGAAATTTGTATATAAAAAGACTACTCAAAGCATTTAGAATTCATTGGTGAAAATCACTTTGAAAACAAATTTGTATTCAACTGAAAAACATCATTTCATCTAAATTTTAAATTCTTGAGAAAACTCACAATTTTTGTAACCAAAATCAAGGTTTCATAGTTGAAATCATGATTTAATTAATGGGTAATAAAGGTTTTAAGTCAAAATCACTTATTCAATCAAAGATTCTAAAAAAAGTCTTCAAAATTGCTTGAACCTAGCTCTCCAAACTCAAAAATGGTGAGAATGGGTGTAACCCAATGTTTAGGAAAAGATCGCTCCTCTGATGCCCCTAAAGTGGCAGAGGGTCGCCTTTGTGACACTTGAAAATTAAGTGGCCATTGCTTTTTGTGGCTCAGGATTGCTTTCATGGTTATGACGTTGCAGCCCTTGTATGCTTAAGCAAACTCCACTTGAAGATGACCCCTCGCGAAAGGGGAGGGTCTTCGCTAAAGCGAATGTCGCAAAAGTGACGCCCTCCCACTTTTGTAAGGACAGAAATGCTAGAACACAGAATTCTCATAAAGTTAAGATATACCCAAATCGGCTTTTGAGATGTTTTCAAAATCTTGTATATATAAAACATATCTACTACCCTATTAAATTCAGCATTTTGGACTCAATAGAACTGTCGAATCATGGATTCAAGGTCTCCTTGATCTAAAATTTATTTAGTTGCAACTAAAATAACTTAGGGCTCAAAATATTAAATCGACTTTGAAACTTCCGAAAAATCAACCAAGACCTCACCTAGGTCTAGAATCACCTTTTGAATTTAATGAAATCATCAAAAATTGATTTTGGGATTCAATACTCCGAAAGATATTAAAAATCACTTTTTCATAACTTAAGATCTTTTAAACTCAAAACTTCTAAAAATTACAACCTTTTGAAGAATTTTCAAAATCATACCATAAACTTGATCAAATATGATTCGGAACAACTATCGAGAAGGTAAAACGATAAATTTCATAAAAGATTTCAAAAAAGACCAATTGGGTGATTGCATTATCCACCACTAAAAATCATATTCATCTTTGAATATAAAGTAAAAGAAAGTACCTGAAGCCTCGAAATAATAGGAATATCTGGCACACATGTTAACCTTTGTCTCCTAATTATCCTCTCCGATTGAATAGTGCCTCCATTGTATCTTCATTGAAGCAACTTCTTGGTCCTTGGCTTTTGGACTTGCCTATCTAGAATAACAACAAGCACCTCCTCAAATGTCAAATTTAGATCTAACTTCACCAAGTCAAGAGAGATCACATAGGACTTATCTGATGCATATTTTCAAAGCATGAAAACATGGAACATGAGATGCACAACTGATAAGCTATATGGCAAGATCAACTTATAAACCACACCCCTTACTCAACTCAAAATCTCAAAAGAATCGATGAATCTAATGATAAGTTTGCCCTTCTTCTCGAACTTCATCTTTCTTTTCATGGTTGTTATTCAGAGCAAAACATGATCTTCCTCCATGAACTCTAAGGCTCAAACTCTCCGATCAACAAAACTTTTTTGTCAACTCTAGGCTGTCAATAGTCTATTGAATCATACGGACTTGCTCCATGGCATCTGTAAGCAATTTTGTATCTAACGAGCCTATCTCAGTCTAGTCAAACTTCCCATTGGATACCTACATCGTTTGTTATACAATGCCTCAAATGGTGCCATCTAAATATTGAAGTGATAACTGTTGTTTTTAGAAAACCCTGCTAAGTGCAAATGCTTATCCCATCTAGTATCAAAATCAATCACACCCACTTGAAGCATGTCCTCTAACATCTCAATTGTTTGTTCAAACTGGCCATCAGAGAGTGGAAGTTGTATCATATCTAACTAAGTACCTAAATCATGTTGTACAATCCTCCAAATATGAGAAATGCACAATGAACCTCAATTAGAGACGATGAAAATAGGCATTCCACGAAATTGGACTATTTGGATGATGTAAAATTAATCTAGCTTCTTCACTTATACTACATTCGAACTGAGATAAAATGGGCAGATTTGGTTAGTCTATCGACAATCACCTAGATAAAACTCTAATACCCTCCTTAGACACCATGTGTCCTAAAACGTCACTGAATCTAGCCAAGGCTCACACCTGGAGAACTTCGCATACAACTTCTATCTCAACCTCTAAAGCACCAACCTTAAGCGATAAGGTATGATCCTCCTTAATTTTAGAGTACACCAAAATATCACCAATGAATATGATCACAAAGGAGCCCAAATATAGTCAGAATACCTGGTTCATCAATTCTATGAATGTTGTTGGGGCATTGGTCAATCCGAAAGATGTCATAAAAAAATTCTTAATGATCATAACAAGTCTAAAAAGTTGTCTTAAGGATATAAGATGCCCTAATCCTGAACTTATGATAATTGAACCTCAAGACTATCTTAGAAAATAACACTACTCCTTGAAGCTGATCAAACAAGTCACTTATGCGAGAAAGAAGATACTTGTTCTTGACAATCACCTTGTTCAACTACCTTTAATCGATATACGTCTTCATAGACTCATACTTCTTCTTTACAATTGTTTCACCCCTAGGTGACACACTAGGAAGAATGAATTGTTTACTTAACAAGTTCTGTAACTTCTCCTTCAACTCCTTTAACTTTACCAAAGCCATACCATATGAAAGGATAAAGATAGGCTTGGTGCTCAACACCAAATCAATAGCAAAGTCAATGTTCTTATCTAGAGGAACACTTGGAGTGTTAGTAAGAAGCACGTCTACAAACTCCTGAACTGCAAGAATGGACTCCATGGAAGGCGACTCGACACTAGTGTCCTAATGAAATCTAAGTAGGATAAATACCCTCTATTAATTAATCTTTAAGCATGGATGTAAGATATAAACCTACTAGGATAAGAACCACTAGTATCCTTCCATTTAATCCTTGGAGCATCAGGAATGACTAAAATCATGATCTTAGCATAACAATAAAAAATCAGATGATAAGGGAAGAGTCAATCCATACTACCCAAGTGTCATATCCAACCAATGAAATAAGATAGGATCAATACACCTGATCCAGTACTAAAGGCTTACTCATAGGTGTAGCAACATAAACAAGCACAAGTATACAATCACATATCAAATCAAATTCACAAGCAAAAGAGGTAGACATATAGGAGAATGTACACCTTGAATCAAATAACATAGACACAAATCTATGGTAAATTGTACTGATACTTGTGATGACCACATAAAAAGCTTCGACTTCAAGTCTCTCCAAGAAAATCATAACATTGAGTTCCTTAGCCATACCATGTCTGAGTAACGCCTCTACCTCCTCTATGCTGGACTAGGCACCATTATTAAGTGCCCTACCACCTTTACCAGTCTGACCTCTATCCTAACCCTAGATAGAGGCATAAAATATCTAATTGGAGTGGCTGAATAAGTACATTAGGGTCTTAGTGAGTTTGCAAGAGAAATTATCGTACTATGTGTCATGGATCTCCACGCTCAAAGTAAGACCTTGATATGGATCATTGTTGTTGGGCATCAGAAGAACTACCATAGATACCCCAACTTGAACTGTAAGACCCTTGGGACACCTATCCACTCTTAGTCCCTGGTATAAATGTATGCGTGGGTCCATGATGCTAGGAAGAACTACTGCCTTTGTGTGAATCTCTACCTAAAAATGAGTGACTAAAAACTAACCAAAAGCATGGGCTCTCTTGGGGTTCTTAAATTCTTCTCGGACCAACAGTTTTACCTCCTTAACAGTGCTTACTATGGACCAGAAGGAATCTCCCTCATGGGTTTCTCTAAATACATAAGACCTGATGAAAAACGTCAGTCCCCATATGAACGTTTGGACTCTCTTTGCGTCATCCAAAGTCAAGGCAATAACATATCGATACAACTAGAAAAAATGAACCTCATACTCAATAATAGACAAGGTACTTCTCTCAAGTCCTCAATCAATAATAGACAAGGTACTTCTCTCAAGTCCTCAAACCTCAATCGACACTCCTCCCACACACTCCAGAAAAGCATTGATTAACAAACCCCACTAATCATAGGAGATCTAATTAGTCAAGACCTCATATAAGTCCTCCACCACTCCCTGACTGATTCACGGAGCTAATCTACAATAAAATGAACACAACAAATTAACCAAACCCACTGCCTCTATCATCTTATGACATAAAGTCAGAAACTCATGAGCTTTCTTACTCCTACCACCCTAAAACTAGGGTGATTTTATTTTTTGAAACCTCTCATAACTATATTGATTATCTGTTGTCAAAACTACCTTGGGAACAAGTTGTACATCGATAGTCAATGCAACAACTACTGGTGGTTGACCTACTGATCATGAACAACTAAACTCTGATGTTTTCTTAATGTTTGTGCTCCTACTCTTGTATGAGAATCTTTTGGTATTCATGATGCACTATTACTCTGAGCAAAATTCTCAAGTACACCCAATACCCATATAAGGTTACCTGAAGTAATGATACATTTGTGTATTAATGGGGGACCTGGTCCTTATCAATCTCCATTTGTGGCTATTTGGAAACTTCTCTAGCACGTCCCCTGAGTGGTGCCACTTTTTGAGTGTGCCTTCTAGCTAGTACCACTCCACGAGTACAAATTCTAGCTCAGGCCCTATCCCTACCTCTAACAAGAATCTTAGTAATTGCTTCGACAATTGCCTCTCCTCTATCATAAGAAATAGAAGACCTGGTTCTCGGCATCTGCCACAACAACATGGGCAATTTAGTACTAGTGAAGGCAATCATGTCACGCCCCAGAGGGTACCCTTGGCCTGATCGGTACTTCAAGAACCATTACTGATTCCTAAAGACAACTACCTGATCTTATCATCACATCATACTCAACAACAGAAGCAAATACTCAAATAAAAGACTATGAAGTATACTAAATAACCAAGCCTTTATATAAATAACAATTTCTAATAAACAGGAGTTGGAAAGAAATAACGATCAACATCCTCTACTCAATGCCTATGAAACCTCTATACTAATCTAGAAGATGTCAAGACAAGCCCTAGGCTACCTCAATGAACTAATACTAGTATTCAAATAAAGAAAGACAAGTAAGACTCCTCCGAATGGCAAGGAGGGCTCACCAATTCTGAAAACAAGATCTAGACTTCAATGATACATTTGCTAAAGACCTCTATCACCTGTATCTGCATCATTAACGATGCAACCCCAACTGGACATCAGTACATGAAATATACTGGTATGTATAATGGCAAAAGAAATAAGTAAGGCTCAGACACAAATTAAACAACTCAGCTCCACAATCAACTCATCTGTCCATGACTCATTTCAGTAGATATGCAATTTTAAGAAGAAAATTAATGCTTTAAAAATAGACTCAGTATTATGCAACTCAATTTAAAACATTATATGCTCTATCCGGTGTTTCTTGGGAGTTTCTCTTAACCGACAACCAATGTCACCATCTTTAGTTTGGTGATGCACAACGAAGGCGACGTCGTTGCTACGCCCATCCAATACTTGCCAAGGTAAAGGATGATCAAACCTCTCTTGAATCCACAATCAAAGTCCATCCTTTTGGGACATGGGTTGCCTGAATTAATGACATAACTATCCTACGCTAGCAATGTAGTTTATGGATTAGAGTTATTATCAACCCATGCATATATCGATGCTCAATACTCCTCCCAAGACTAAAATATGCTCATGTCAATTAACTCTTTATATTTTACTCCAATCAAGTTCAATCCAATTACTCAACAACTCATCCGGTCAAAACCATCATACATGCTATCAAGACTCCTCAAATCATTCAAAACTCTAACTCAGATGGTCATTTAGACATCCACTCAATCATTCTCATAACAAAAAACATGTAAGATGCTCATTAGATATAAATAGACAAGTAATATGCTCCTCATGCTCAGTCATGCTCAACTTACTCAATTCAAACATTCACAATAATGATCTTTATCAATCAATTAAACAAGGATTACATAAAATGATATAATTTAGGGTTCATTATGTCAAATGTAATTTACTGCTCCAATTTCATACAATCAACATGCAACCCATCAATTTATTCATAATTATGCATGGAAACTCAACAAGTAATAAGAGTAACTCAAAAATTAAGATTACAAAATTTCTCTACTCAAATCTTGGACTCTAGTTCGATCATGAGGATGAAAGGGTGCGCGGATGAACTCAATCCAATACTTTTGGTAGCCTTACATACCTGGGATAAATTTTGACGTCAATTGGCAAGGTTTGTGCTCTAATCGCTCGAATCCCTAGCTCTTCTCCTCCTCTCCTTAGCCCTAGCTTTTGTTTAGAATGCTTAGAAGACTTAGGAGTGAGTTTATAAATCCTTTTTATGCTTAAAATGACCTATATCAATCATGGGTTAATTTTAGGAGGGGTAGGAAAATGTTTGGAATGCCCCTCGAAAAAAATAAAAAATTTGCATTGTCGGGGAATAAGTCTGTGTCACGGACTTGGTCTCTCACAGTATATTTTCTTTAAAAAACTTCCAATCAATTTTTCTAATTTCGTATAAAATATGAGAACCATAGTTAAGTGCAATTCTGTGACAAGTCCGCAACACGGACTGTCCCGCTCTCTTCTAAAAGTGAATTTTTGCCTCAAAAAATTATCTTTTGATCCGGTTACTCTAAAATTCAACTGAGACCATTGTACCACATAAGTTTTCGTGTTGATTATGATTCTGGCCTCAGATTTGCTGAAACAATTTGAGAAGATGCGTTATGCAAGCACTCTCTTGGTAATGTTACCAAGTGTAACATTATCTCCCTTTGAAATCATTCGTCCTCGAATACAGGTTGGAATTAAGGCACAAATAACACTCATGGACTCTAACAATCAAGAAATCCATAACTCACTCATGCAATCTGTAAATTAAGCAATTAAGCAAGTAAACAATCAAAAAATCAAACAAATCATCAATCAGACTCTAGGACTCATTGTTATTCAAACTCAGAATAGAAAGAGACTCAAAAAATAGGAATGCATTATTAACATCAACTTTCTCATCATCAGTAGGTGGGAACAAATGCTGGTATCTAGCCTTCATGCCCTCTTCGGCTTCCCACATAGCCTCTTCTACAAACTGATTCCTCCACAACACCTTGATAGATATAATTTCTGTGGTCCTCAACTTGCGAACCTGGTGATCAAGAATTCTAATAGAAACCTCTTCATAACTCTAGATATCCTTCACTCTAATACTTTCAACAGGCACATCCAAATGCAAGTCTCTTAAACACTTCTTAAGCATAGAAATGTGAAAGACTGGATGGATGGCCGCTAACTCTTGTGGTAGCTCCAATTCATAAGTTACTTACCTACTCTCTTCAAAATCTAATAAGGGTAAATGAACCTTCGACTCAACTTCCCTTTCTTCCCAAATCACATCGCACCCTTCATAGATGACACTTTCAAATACACCCAATCGTCGACCTTAAACTCTAAGTCTCTTCTCTTAACATCCGTGTAGGATTTTTGTAGACTCTGGGCAGTATTCAATCCCTCCCATATGATATTCACCTTCTCTATAGCTTGGTGAACCAATTCTGGCCCAATCAACTCTGCCTCACCAACCTCGAACCAACTAATTGATGATCTACATCTCCTCCTATAAAGTGCCTCATATAGAGCAATCTGAATACACGAATGGAAGTTGTTAGGCAAACTCAATCAGAGGAAAATGGTCATCCCAATTACCCTTGAAGTCAATGATGCAAGCCCTCAACATATCCTCCAAAGTTTGATTTGTGCACTATGCCTGACCATCAATCTGAGGGTGAAAGACAGTTTTAAGGTTCATTTTTGAACCCAGACCTTTCTGGAGGATCTCCAAAATTATGCAGTGAACTGATCTCGTCTGTCTGAGATAATAGACAAAGGAACTCCTTGAAATCTAATAATCTCCTTTATGTACAGTCGGGAATAATCCTTTGTAGTGTCTGTCGTCTTTACTGCCAAGAAGTGCATAGATTTTATCATCCTATCTACTATCGCCCAAATCAAATGATGTTGTTAGTGGGACTTTGGTAAGCCTATAACAAAGTCTATGTTAATCCTCTCCCATTTTCATTCTGGGATCTCAAAGTTCTAAGCTACTCCACAGGCCTTTGATGTTCAACATTAACTTATTGGCAATTTGGGCACTTAGAAACAAACTCGACAATGTCTCTTTTCATCCCACTCCACCAATAGACTTCTCTTAGGTCATGGTACATCTTGGTTGATCCCGAATGGATCAAATACTTAGAGTTGTGTACTTCTACCATGATTCTCTCCTGTATGCCATCAACATTTGGAACACATAACCCGCCTTGATATCCTAGTAATCCATCTCCCCCTTTTGTGAAAGTCATCACCTTTTACTTATGCACATCTTTCTTCAATTGCAGTAAGATGGGATTTTGGTCTTCCTTCTCCTTCACCTCTATGACTAGAGATGGTGCAAACCTATTATGCACAAGAACTCCACCTTCACTAGATTCATCTAATTGAACTCCTAATTGCGCCAGTCTATGAACCTCTTTGTCTTTATCTTTTTTCCCCTCTTTGACATGGGAGGTACTACCCATAGATAACTTACTAAGAGAATCAGCAACCATGTTAGCTTTACCTGGGTGGTAGAGGATGCTCATATCATAGTCCTTGAGCAGTTCAAACTATCTTCTCTGCCTCAAATTAATCTCCTTCTGGAAAAAGACATATTGCAAGCTCTTATGGTCTGTGAACACATCAACATGTGCTCCATAGAAGTAGTGGTGCCATAGCTCGAGAGCAAACACCACCACTGCCAATTCCAAGTCATGCGTGAGATTTTCTCATGCACCTTGAGTTGCCTAGAAGCATAACCAACGACCTTACCCTTCTGCATCAATACGCATCTGAATCCCACTCTTGAAGCAACACAATAAATCACAAATCCATCAGTTCCTTCAGGCAAGGTCAACACGGGGGTTGTAGTCAACCTTGTTTTCAAATCTTGGAAGCTCTTCTCACATTCATCAAACCATTGGAACTTGACCTTTTTCTACGTAAACCTTGTCAATTGTGAGGATAGTGAAGATAATCCTTCAACAAATCTGCGATAGTAGCCTGCCAAACCTAAGAAGCTCCTTATGTCAGTCGGAGAGGTTGGTCTAGTCTAATTCTTAACCTGTCACGACCCAAGCCTAGGGCCTAGACGTGACATGGAGAATGAGGAACCCGAAGGAACCCCAAAATAGCCTCTCAAACTTGTCATCACACTTCATCGGTCGCAAAAGTACATTCAACATTAAATAACGGGAATTAGGGACTAAGGGCAAACCATTT
>JBCEWC010003956.1:0-28594 GCA_038996855.1 Solanum aculeatissimum | reverse complement strand
CTTATATTTTGGTAAATAATCTACATTATGTATTAAAAGTGAATTATATATGTATTAGAATCATATTGCTATAAATGTTAAATATTTTCAATATGCTATATATATGTAACTTCCCCATATTTAAAAGACATAGGAAAAGTCCAATTAACACTTGAATCGGTATCACATAAATAGGGATAGATGGGGAATATATGTTATGTAAAAATAGCGTAAACGTAATATAGATCATAATAATTAAAAAAATTAAAAGTAAAAGACATACAAGAAATTGAATGTCAAAATTTTATTAGTGCACATAAATTGGGACAAGAGGAATAACATACGTTATTTAAAAATTATGTAAAAAACACCATAATTCACAATAATCAATAATTTAAAAATCATATTAAAATTTAATTGACTATCTAAATTCTATCTATATCACATTGACCCGCGATGGTACGGACACCAGTGTCTAGTTAATTAATAAGAGAATTGTGATTAAATACTCATTTTAATCATTACATTTTTGTAGTTCATATTAAGTGAATTGTTGAGATATTTTTCATAGTGCATAGACACCGGTGACTAGTTAATTAATAAGAGTATTATGATTAAATACCCATTTTAATCATTACATATTTCTAGTTCATATTAAGTAAATTATTGAGATATTTTTCATAGTTCAAAATAAATATGTTTAATGTTCAAAAATTATTTAATGAAGCTCTTTAACTATTCTATATTTTCTAAACTAAATCATTTAATAATAATTTTTATTTTACATTTAAAATATATATATTTTTGACTAATATGTCATATTCTAATAATTGTTTTGGGTGGTCAAATTTCGACACATAGTGAATGGTGTAAATATCGTCCAAATTAGTAGTAATGCCTCGTTTCGCGGTCCATCCAGCTGGGTGCTTACTGAATGATTGCCACACAAATTATTTGATTCGTTTATTTTTATTTGTCATATTTAAATTTAATATATTTTTTAAAAAATATTTTTTTATTCTATTTTAATTTAATTTGTGATGTAAAGCACCTATGTTAAGAAAAAAAATTTAAAGATAAAATTTAAACCATACTTTACATTATTTTCGTTTGTGAAATCATAAATATGCAATCACGGATGTTCATGATTTGGATAAAAATTGATCCAAATCGGAAAAAACCAAACTGATTAAATAAATCAATTTTATTTAGGTTTGATTTTGATTTGGTTTGGTTTTTAATTTTTTTGAAAATGGATAGTGTTCGATTTGTGTTTGAAAAAATCAAAAAAATAACCAAATCGAACCAACGACGAGAATGTTTATCTTATTGATTTCACCTAGACAATTCTTGGTAAGATTAGAAATGTCGCTATCTCTTCCCTCTAGGTCAAAATGGTAAATCTGAAACTTTATTCACAATAAATTTAGTGATTGAAAGTCTATAATATCAGTTGTTCTAACGATTTTTCGTTTTGAATTGATTGTTGTCACTTTTTCTCTGTTTTGAATGTAGCATTGCTTTTATTTTTGTGTATGGTTAATAATCGAATAGCCGAACCAAACCAAATCAAAATCGATAACAATCAACCCGTGAACATCCCTATATGAAGTGTAATTTATCTCATAGAAAATATAAAATTTCAAATAAATGAAAAGACAAATATTGGAAAAGTTTTAAACATTAATTTGGAATTCCGAACATCGAAAAAAACTCAAAATTCAAATTAATTTGAGATGGAAGGAATAATAATTAGTATAATTATTATATCATAATATTTTTATTACTATTATTATTGTCTTATAACTCGAAAAATGATTTGAGAAATAAGTAAATTAACATAAAAGATAATTATATATTTTTAATATAATAAAAATAATAAATAAAAAAAGTTTATTTTTAAAAAGATACTTTTGCTTTATTTAACTGATATTCTTCCTTCATCAGATGTCATTTTATACTTGTTTGAATTAAGGCACCTTAATATATTAAACTCATAAAAGTATAATATTGTGAAGTTTTCAGCTTTTACTCTTTAGATTTGTTATTAAGGTGAGTTTCTTTCTTCTTCTTCTTCTTCTTCTAAGGGAATAAAAATTCAAAACATAGCAAAAAAGTTATCACTTTACAAAAAAAAATGTAATTAAAATATAGTTAAATTTGCTATTTAGCTAGAGTTTATTCCTATTTAACTGTGACTAAATAATATTGTTTTTTATTTCTAATTAGTCAACATTTACTTTTATTTTTTTGTTAAAATATAATTTTGATGATTTGACAAATTCTGGAATGGGACCTGATCTCATGTTAAAACTGGTTATGTGTAACTGAAAGTGACAACTGAAAATAGTACACTGTCAACAACTACTTTTGTGAGTGCTCGAATTTTTGCAGTATGACACGCCTCTTGGCCAATAGAATTGCTCCAGCATACCATGGTTATCCTATATTATGTCTCATCCACTTTGACACAATGAGGGGGTTTTGCCATTCATCACTTTCACTATCACATAAGCAAAAACTCGCTCCAAGAAATACCAACGAAGAAGCAGTAATGGATCTCAAACACGCCATCTGAGTTTTAGACTATTTTTAATTAGTTGTATTTTTTTTGTGCTCGTCTTGTAAATCTACTCCTATATTATAAAGGACGGTAGATCTTTTTCTTCTCTTATCTTTTCAGATTTGAGTTTGTGGATAACGCTAGTTGTTAAAGTCTAAATTAGCTATAGTTAGTTGGTGTAGTGGGCAATAGAGTTATTGCTTAGTTGTGGCCAGAGTTAGCCATAGTTTTTGAAGTCTAGACTGATCTGAGGGGATTAGTTTAGTGAGCAACAAAGGTGTTGCTTGATTGGAGAAGATTTCGGGTTGTCATTGTAAGGGGGGGATGGATTAAGAGCTTAGTCCCTAAGATTGCAAGAGTTTGTAATCGTTGTGCTCCTTGATGTTAGTGGAATCTTATTGAAATCCTTTGTGGTGAAACATGTCGTGATTTTTCCTTCCTTGAGCAAGGGGATTTTCACGTAAAATACTTGTCCTTCTTTACTTGTTTTTTTGCTCTTACATCGTTAATGTATTGGGGGACCGATACCTGACTGTAGTGGGCGCGTGCAGAAGCCATCATTTTTACTAACTACAATTAATCATAATTAAATAACTAACTTTATTTAATATATTTTTTAATAATTAATAGTTAAGTAACATAGATATTACGTATCAATGTTATAATGTTATATAGATAGTGTATAAACATGTATGCATGTTATATAAATGGTGTATGAACATGTACATATGATATATAAATAATTTTGTAGTGTATATGTAATATATCAATATCTGCATAAATAGTTATGTAATGTACATCTGATATATCAATATTGTATAAATAATTATGTAGTGATATGTAATCTCTTGATATTTTATAAATCATATATAAACATGTATCAATATCGTACTAATGGTATATAAATATGTATCTATAAAGGTAAAATACGTAACTAGATAAACATAGATATGTATTTACATTATACCACTGTAGTTTGAAAAAATTATAATTTATAGCTGTAGTTAGAATTTTGTTGCTATTTTCTCTCTTATCCTCTCTCTCCTCTCTCCTCTCTCCTCTCTCTCTCTTTAATCTCCTGCCAAATATGCAAATAAATACACCAGCTGCATATATACAATTATTTGACAGATATGCATATTCAATATGATAGATATACATATACAATTGTCTCTCTACCCTCTCTCTCTCTCTCTCTCTCACCTCTCTGCTTCCTCTTTCGATCTCGCTCGCCTCTCTGCTTCCTCTCTCGATATCACTCGCCTCTCTCCTCCCTCTCCCAATCTTGTACGTCAGATATACAAATACATATGTATATCAGTTACACATATACAATTATTTGACAAATATACATATATAATTTGACAAGTATACATATACAATTTGACAAGTATACATATACAATTCGCCTTTCTCCACTCTCTTCTCACTCGCTCACCTCTCTCTTTCCGCTCTCTATCTTGCTCACCTCTCCCCTATAATATATAGCTACGAATCGTAATTTTAACAAACTATAACTATTTTTTGTCTTATTATGTTTCAAATATTTGCTCTTTTTGAAAAAATCTCTATCTATAACATACAAATAATTATTTAGTGTATATGTAATTTATCAATATTGTATATATGTATATAATCGTGTACTGAATTATATAAACAATTATCTTATGTATCGATATTTATTTAACTATCATTTATTTAACAATTATGGGATTTTAATCACACTTATCTCACCTCTAATCTCCCCTTTGTTCTTCGTATCTACATTACTGTCAAAATTAATTGTTGGAGTCTTGCACGGTCTTCCTCTAGCCTTCGTCGGAGCTTTACCTCGTCCCCGCCCTCTTGCCATGGTACTCACCGGAGCGGTTAATGGAGAGAGCGTTCAAATTTTAAATTTTTGTACTATTTGAGTTTTTTTACTATGACTATTATTATTGTGTTATAACTTGAAAAATGATTTAAGGAATAAGTAAATCAACATAAAAGATAATTATAGTTTTTTAATACATTAAAAATAATAAATAAAAATACAAATATATTTTAAAAAAGATACTGTTGCTTTATTTAACTGATATTCTTCCTTCATTAGGCGTCGTTTTATACTTGTTTGAATTAAGGCACCCTAATACATTAAACTCATATCTCAAATATACCCAACAATATTCTCATATCATTTGAAAGGGAAAATGACAAACTTTTTTTTTTTTCAAATCTGAAATAATATGTACGTAATCGAAAGTTTAGAATAAAGATTTCAAACATGGTATTTTTTTTTATTTAAGTTAAGTTTATTCTTTTAACGATAAAATAACAAAATAAAATTAATACAAAGTATTCTTACCCAGAAAGCTCAACGTAAAATATATTATGGGAGTCAAGTTTTGCAAGTAAGCATAGGATAAATTAAAAAAAATACTTGTAGTTAAACATAAGCAAATCATAAATATAATTACGATAAAATTGCTAAAATATAAGTGAATGTAATAATATAGCATTATAGAGCAAAGTATAATATTGTGAAGTTTTCAGCTTTTACTCTTTAGATTTGTTATTAAGGATATTCAAAAGGTGAGTTTCTTCTTCTTTCAAGGGATAAATTCAAAACATAGCAAAAAAGTTATCACTTCACAAAAAACTTTAATTAAAATATAGTTAAATTTGCTGTTTAGCTAGAGTTTATTTCTATTTAACTGTGACTAAATAATATTATTTTTTAATTTCTAATTAGTCAACACTTACTTTTACTTTTACTTTTTTGTTAAAATATAATTTTGATGATTTGATAAATTCTGAAATGGGACCTGATCCCATGTTAAAACTGGTTATGCCAACAACTACTTTTGTGAGTGCTCGGATTTTTGCAATATGACACGTCTCTTGACCAATTGAATTGTTCCAGCATACCATGGTTATCCTATATTAATATCCTATCGGTATCCTCCGTGATACTCCATCGATATATGATATTCTATCGGTATCATATAGAGTGAGTGTTGATGTCAGCATGATGCCTGCGTACGAATTTTAATAGTAGACAAAATTAGGGGGTGTTAATTGCAATAATTACAGGCATACATGTAAAAACGTATGCATACAAAGGTAGATAGTTTAGGAGAAATTTCATATATATACAAAAAAAAAAAAAAGAATTACAACAAAAGTAGCCTATTCTTGTTTCTTTACAAAAAATACCTTAAGAAGGTCATGGACTCAACATAGCTCAAATAAGTCCAAGATCATTCGATCCTTTTTTCTCAAATTAGCCCAAGACCGAAATTTTTGTTTTTTTTTAATCTTGCAATAGCTTTTTATATAATTTTTTTTTCAAAAAAATAAATAAAAATTCATGTATTTTTTGGGTAGCGTTATTCTTTATTAAAAAAAATGATTTTGTTTTTTACTTGTTATGGCTTTTTATATATAAATTAAAAAAATTGCAATTTTTTTTTATATATTCTTTTCGTGTATCAATACTGTAAAAATATGTATAAACGTTTATCAATATTGTATAGATAGTAAGTAATGTATCCATATTGTATAAATTATGTATAAGCATGTATCAATATTATATAACTAGTATGTAAACGTGTATCAATATTATATAAATAGGTATGTAATGTATCAACATTATATAAATGATATATATAATCGTATATCACTATTGTATAAATAATTATGTAATGTATCGATATCGATATTTATTTGACTATCATATATTCCACCTTAATAAATTAAAAGAATAAACAAGAAATAATAAAATGACGCTTTACTTTCCCCAAATTCCATTTGTGTGATTTCATTGGGTATGTTATTGTTGCTGTTTTACCGAAAAAAGTAAAAAAGTTAAGAAAAATCCAAAAAAAATCAAGTTTTATTAGTTTGATTTGATTATAGATTTAAAAATTGAAATAAATAATTTAATTCGATATTTTAAAAATACGAACCAATTTAATCCATGTATACCCTTTGCTCAAACATTAGTACCATTTGTGTCATTATAAATTTAAAGGGTCAAATCTATTCAATGCATAGTGTCTCATAGAGAAATACATACGTTTGACACGTGCATTTCATCAGTTAATTTTTAAAAATTCATTTTCTCTTTCACCGGTTAATACCCCTTTAAGAATATTGTTGATTTGTCTCAAATCAAAATCCTAGATATCTTCACTATCCCACTATGTCATTTTATGCCTTAGACAAAATAAGCTAAGGGTGTTAAATGTTTCACTCAAATTGGAAATACTAGAAAATGCCCTTTAACACTTCTAACAATTCTTTTAATCCACCTAACAAAGTTCATTGCTTTATTTGTACTCATATAGCAAATTAAGTAAGGATTAATCATGGTGATTATATATAATAACAATGTTGTTTTTGTTATGAGCAAGTGGGAGAATGACTTAATTATTAACTTTCTTAGTAATCCAATCATGATTAAACTTCTTTAAACAAAAGGATAAAGAATCAAATCTAATCAACCTATGATATCTCAATAATTAATTTTCCATGTTGTAGAGTTCAACCAACTAATCCCTAGTATTTAAGTAAGTTGGGAATTGTTCAAGGCATATTATATTCAAATGAGATCCTTATTAATCCTTAACGAACTCAAATTGATTTCCTCCCTGAGATCTTTCATCCATACATGTACCTAGCAACTCTCTCTAACAAAAAATGCACAATAGAAAAAAATCGCCTAGACTTTAATTTTTTTACTTTTTGTCTAACTATTTAATTAATCCTAACAATTTCCTTAATTTCTTAAAAACTATTATGATAGTGATTATTAGAAATAATAGAAAGTAAAATTTAGTTCTCTATTTAATATCTTTAATGGATTGATATTGTACATAGAATCTGATAATTTTAATTCATTTTTTCTCTAAGTTTAAACCTTCGACAACTATTGATGCGTACGAAAACAATGTTCTAGCAATTGAATGGAAAAGAAAAAAAAAGAAAAACCCACCAAAATATGTTGTATTGTAGATGAAGTTGTTTCTTTCATTAGTCAAAATTCTCAATTTTGAATATTGAATATAAAAAAAGACATTTATCTTTTGATTTGATTTCAGTCATCTCTATGTCCTTCAATTTTAAGTATGCAACAAATGCATCTTACGTGGCATAATAAATGTAGTACGCCATGTAGGCATACTATTATGACTATATAGTAGGAAGCAATAGCATTATACTCAACTAGGTCATATACAGTGTAAATTCAAATTAATCAAATTCTAATAATATCCGCACAAATCACATTAAAAAAATATAAAAAATAAAATACCACCACCTAGAACCACAACCGCTACCATCAACGGTTGGTATGAAAAGAAATAGGGACAAAGACATTTCTTCTATATATAAATCTGGAGCAAAATCTTATACCACACCTAACGACGTCGTTCCATTCACCCCAACCCCTCACCGCCACCCCACCCCCAACCCCCCTATCCGGGGAGTTTCCTTCTTCATCTTCTTCATTGCTTCAGATCTCTCCATATAGGGGAACTCTTATTGTGTAATATATATATACCCCTCTTCATCTCTATTCAATATATACGTACATATAATGTATGTGAATACACAATCTCATTACTGAGCTTTTCTCTGCTTCAATTCGATTTGTTCTCTACTGTTTCACTTGTCGGTGATCCATATAGTATTAGAATTTTGGGGTAAAATGGCGGCAGTTTCCGGTCCTCTCACGCCAGGACAGGTAGTAAAGCTTTTGCTAATCCTTTGGTCTTATATTGATGAGTGATTGATTATACTTTTTCAAGTTAATGAAGTTTAATTTTCGATTTGGATCCTTTAAATAGTTGGAACTGTCAAAATGTAGGGTTTTGTAGTAATAATTGTGAGCTCTTTGGAGTCGGATCCGTTTAAAGAGTATAACTTCAAAGAAGTGTATTAGTTAAAATGATAAGTATCTTACTGAATTTTGATCTAAAACACTGAGATGAGTGAGATCTATTTGTTTCTCTTATGAAATTTTGGAAATTCTGAGTTTATAAGTTTATTCTTGTAATGAGTTGCAGCATGTTTTTTCCCGAGTACTCTTTAACGAATAATTCATGTTTAGTTAACAAAGATGGAGTCTGAAGGCTGAATCAACTGTTGTTGATTACAGAAGCTAGCAAAACAAACAGTCTATTTTTTTTTGCATTTGATAACATTTGTTGTTCCCTTTTTTTTTTTTTTTTGCTTGGAGTACTAGAAAGTATATTAAAGGGGTTAAATATCTTTTGAGGTAGTTCCTTTTTGTTTTCTTTTTCATTTTGCTGCTACATTGTTTTCATATATGCTAGGGAGTTAAACGTCGAAATTATATTAAGATTCAAGTGCTCATGTTTATAAGTGAGGGTGGCAGCATGTTGTTGTTGTTGTTTCGTGCAGTAGAAGCAATAATTTGGAAGTTCGTACTGATTTGGTGTTATTATTTCGGAATTCTGTCGTTATTAGAGCTGAGGAAACAGTACGGTGGTTAGCATCGGTATAACATGTTAAAAGATTTGATTTTGAGTTGTTCATCAAAAAGATGTAATTCTGAATTTAAAATGTTTCTCTAAAGTGCCATCTGTCAACTACTATATACATTATAGTTTTAAAGATTTGATCTGCGCCGTGTTTATATTAATGAAAAGTGCTCGATAGCGACAAGTTTCATGGGGCTTGAACCAAAAAAGGGAGAGTTGTAACGCAAAATTTATGAAAATAAGAAAAGTACCAAACATATATGAATGCAGTACTAGAATACTCATTGCAATTAAAATAATTGGTTTCAACATTTGATATGTAATAATGCCAATATTTACCCAACTTCTCATAGTTGAGAATCAAAGAACTGGCTATTTTTCTTTTGATCGCGTTGTACATCATTGTTTGAAACACAAATTCCTCTGAAACGCATGGCTTCACCCATGAATTGATAACCCTAACTTCTTGTCGTTACATCATTTTAACACTTTGTTAGGATGATTGTTATGTATTGTTTGATAATGTATTGTATTGTGTTGTAATGTATTGTATTTTGTATCGTACTGTATTGTTTCAATGAATACAATGTTTGGATAGATTGTATTGTTCTCCATCGTTACATAATGTCATATATTCATAATTTGAATGATAAACCTACAAGAAATTGTAGGGTATGTGGTAGATACCATGAAAAGATAGGGTGAATGATAAAATAGAATTATTAACTAATAAATAAAGTAAAAAAATGAGAAGAAGATATTAAAGTAACGACGCAATCACACGAAATCACTCGTTAGATAAATGGATCTTTTCGTCATTACCTAACGATGGATTTAAATGATACAATACAATGGAATTTAAGTAACAATCAAAGCAAACATTGTTAAACTAACAATACAATACAATGGGTAACAACCTTCCAAATAAGGGGTAAGCAACAAAGGGATGGCTCCTAATAACACTGGATTACCCCTGCTATTGTTGGTGGAGAAGGCCCCGGGAGAAAATAATTAAGTTGTTTGTGACTACGAGATCCAAAATAGATGATGGTCGCTCCAATAAGTACACTTTAGATTCCAGCTATGTTGTTTGTCTTTAAATCTCTAATCTAATCTAATGAAATTAAATTATTGAAATTGCTCTAAGCTAGTGGTGGATTTTCTCTTTTTAGGAATTGGCTTATCTTGCCAGATCCAAAACTTTTGAAATTGACTCCCATAGTTTAAGCAACATGGATTTCAGTATTTAGTACCTGTTTGGATAGACTTATTTTTGGTGCTTTTAAGGCAAAATAGCTTTTAAGCAGCTTTGAAGTGTTTGGATAAAGTTAAAAAATGCTTATAAGCATTTATTTTTAAGGCAAAATAACAAAAATAAGCCAAAAGACATAAGTTAGAAATCCTAACTTATGACTTTTGGGCTTATAAACTAGCACTGTTTGAAACTTTTGAGTTCATTATGAAGGTAGTTTTCTTTCCTATGGCATCTGAAGATGGGTAACTTTTTGTCTTTTCTTTTGTTTGATTTAAAAAGAATTTTATTGCGAGTTGCTCATGCAAACCGTCTTTCTAGCGAACAGATAGGTATCAGGTGTGTGTAAGAACTAATTATAGTACAATTGATTGGTTGTGTTCTAGGCCGCTTTAACAATTTGCTGCCTCTGTAAAGTGCTTAACCTAAATTTGACATCATGTATCAGAAAAAATTAGGTAGGGGAAGTCTGATCTATGATAAGAGAATGTTCAATTTTGTTTATTCAACACCTATCAACAACAATTATTAGATTAGCTCACAAGATTTGGAACACTCTCCTTTTGTCATTTGGTGGACAATCTAGACAGAAAGAAACAATTGTACTTTTGACGGCAAGTGGAGAAATTTCACAATCTGTAACTTTTGGTGCATTATCTTATTGTGTTCATGCTCTTACATAAACTTAACTCTTATCAGAATAAAAAACAACAATAATGTAATAATTGATACCAAATCTCAGCCAGTTCGCTCAATTGATGAAACTCGAATAAAGCTTAATCTCTTTTGTAGGAACAGTTGTATTTGGATAAAAATATCCTTCAATATTTTTGTTTGTTTGCTTGGGTGGGGGAGGACAGAGATAGAGAGAGGGGGGGGGGGTGGCTAAGTGACGGATTCGATCTGTGGAGGACGGAAGATATGATTTAGAAACTTGTAGAATTGGTTTGTTGTGGAATTATCTTTGCGTATTAGTTTTTATGGAGTAAGATGTACTGCATTCGCGCTGCTGTAATGTTGAACAGTATTCATCATTTTCTTTGGTTTGATTGTTTTGTCTTTATTTCGTTAAGGCAAATATATCTAGAATCCACTGAAGCATTTCCTTTTGCATGCTGCAGGTGTCATTTTTGCTTGGATTTATCCCCGTCCTTGTTGCATGGTTATACTCAGAGTGGTTGGAGTACAAGAAGTGGTTGTTCCCGTCTAAAGTGTAAGTTGAACAGCTCAATCCTTGCAATGGAGCACACTCCCACCCACCCCCATCCCCTACTCATTAAGTTAACTCACTCAATTTTCAACATGGAAATAACCACCCAGTTGATCTCCATCCGACAATGAAAAGGAAAAAGTATGAGAACTAATATAGCCCCTTCATTCTTCACCATAGAGCTTGTAGACATGGCTTCTATTTCTTAATCATAAGTGAACAGTATCTTTAGGCAACTTGATTTCTGAAAGCTACTGTGATTTTTTATCCACACAAAAACATACAAACAATTGTACTATCTTAATTATAAGTTTCTTTTTCATCTTATATTGTTGTCTTCTCTGTAACAGCAGTCATTCAGATAATAATCTAGTAGAATTGGAAAATGCAACAATCAAGGAAGAAGATCGGGCTGTCCTGCTGGAAGGAGGTCTGTCAAAATCTCCGTCTACGAAGGTGTCTAGTTCATCAATAAAAACAAATATGGTTAGGTCAGTGTACTGTGCCGATTAGTGGATTTTCCTTTAACTTTCTTAATTTATTCTTCATGAAACACTTTTTGATTATTTATAGGTTTCTAACAATGGAGGACTCCTTTTTGCTTGAAAATCGAGCAACTTTAAGGGCAATGTGAGTCTCTTGGTTGTTTTGATTATGCAGGATGCATCTTTTCCTCGTACTAACCCGTTTGTCTTTCAATCATACAGGTCCGAATTTGGGGGAATTCTATTTTATTTCTATATATGTGACCGGACAAACGTCTTTGCAGATTCTACCAAGGTTCATAATCTTTTAATTTTTAAATAAGGCATCATGATATGATTTTCTGGATCATGCTTTTGACTAACGTCATGGATGTGCATGAACTGGGTAGGGGCGAGGAGGTTCAACCCCTTCAGCGGAAAATTAAGTGTATATAATGGATGTTGAACTCCCTTTGGCTTCTTCGTGTGTTTCCTTCTTCATATTTTGAACCCTTTTAGTGAAAATCTTGACTCCGCCACTGGTGGTGCATCTTGAGTAACTTGTCTGCATACTGTGTTAAATATACCCAGCCAGTTCAGCCTAAATGGTTTGTGAACCTTCTTGTGCATTATCCTTCTCTGAAGGTAATATCTAGATTGAACTATTGGATTTGGAATTGTGCTGTGTAACTTTTGTCTTAATGTTGTTTGAAAGAATTTTTATCAAAACTTAAGCATGCTTTGCTCCAATGGAACAAATTTTAATGTTTTTCTAAGAAGGTTTACTAGCATATATATGATGTGCATGCTAATGTGTAAACTCATTCTACTTTGGAGAAAATTTTGGATCTGTCTTTACTTTAATTGGTTCATTTGGAAAGTTCAAATTTTCCATGTTTTAATTTTTTACCACAAGCATCAAACTCATTCTAGATAAAATTGTTGTCTCCTTTTCTTTCCTGTGCCCATCCCCTTAGTTTTGTATTTGATTCTTGGTATTGAGAGTTTAGTACAGGATCTGTTTTGGTAGTTGGCTAGAACGAAGGACATCATATGATTTCTGCATTATTGCTGGAATTATACTTTTAAATGTGCCAACTCCATTGTGGTGTTATAAGATGTATATTTGCAACCTCACAAGTGCAAAGCAAAATAACAAGGTTCTGTTTTATTTTGTTTTCCGTGAACAGAGCTACAATCGGGATCTCTTCCTCTTTCTGTATTGTCTTCTGATCATAGTTTCAGCAATGACTTCTTTCAAGAAACACAACGACAAATCAGCATTTTCTGGGAAATCCTTGCTTTATCTTAACCGTCATCAGACAGAGGAGTGGAAAGGATGGATGCAGGCAAGTGTTTTCTATAAGATTTTTCTTGATCTACTTATCCTTCTGTTTAGTAAGAAGTAAATCTGGTCAGCAATACCTTCCATTTGCTCTCTTTGTTTCTCTGTCTCTCCAGTGAATGTGTTACAAAGACGCAGTATGATTGTTGCAACTTCTTTGTTCAATATGTTGATATTAAGAAGCAGTAAATCATGCAGTGTCTCTGTTCAATGTGTTGTATATATATTTATATTTCCAGTGGATTTGTCCTGGTTCTTTGTATATACTCCTATAGTATGTGAGTTTTCAGAGTCTAAATATCTATCCTTTTTTTGCAACAGGTCCTCTTTTTGATGTATCATTATTTTGCTGCAACAGAGATATACAATGCCATTCGTGTTTTCATTGCTGCATATGTATGGATGACCGGTTTTGGGAACTTCTCTTATTATTACATTAGGAAAGATTTTAGTCTTGCTCGGTTTGCTCAGGTAACATTATGAATTATACTTTTATTACCTTAAATTAGAAGACTCTTGGTGGTTTCATTTTACATTTCTTAGATTCAATGTTAATATGACAAACTTTCCTGTTTGCAGATGATGTGGAGGCTGAATTTCTTCGTAATATTTTGTTGTATTGTTCTTAACAATGACTACGTGCTGTATTATATCTGCCCAATGCACACACTTTTTACTCTCATGGTGTATGGAGCCCTTGGCATTGGCTACAACTACAACGACAAAAGTTCAGTGATGGCTCTGAAGTTTGTTATGTGCTTTGTTGTTGTTATCCTGATTTGGGAGATTCCTGGAGTTTTTGAATTTCTGTGGGGTCCTTTCACATTTATGTTAGGTTGGTTACGATGCACTTGCTATTTTTCTTTCTCCAAAATCACTTTTAAATACTTAACTGTTTTGTGGCGCAGACAAGGATAACTTCGGTTTGGATGTCACTCCAACTGTGTTATGTAAAATGCTACCTACTCTTTCATGCAATATTATGCTTAAGATGAATAGTAAGGCTATAAGTAATGGCAAGTGCCGTCATGATAAATTTGGTTATAAGAATCTGTCAAAACTAATATCGCCATAAGTGACATGGTTCATGGGTTGAGAACCATGAGGTCTCAGGTTCAAATCCCAGTAGAGACACAAAAGTAGGTGATTTCTTCCCATCTATGTTAGCTTTAACGGACAGAGTTACGTGGTACCTGTTATTGGTGGGAGGTAGCAAGTATCCCGTGGAATTAGTCAAGGTACTCACGGACACCACTGTTATCATCATCAACAACAAAAAGTGGCATGGTTCAGAAATAGTTGTAGAATTTGATTTGACATCTTCATGAAAATCACCTATCTGGAGCAAAATGGACCAATATTCATGCTAAGAGGTGCTTATCTTGAAAGGTACAATCATTATATGCACTAAAGGTGACATATAATTGTAGTGGCAATGATGCACAACTGTTTCAAGTGGTATTTTGTATTTCAAATAGTAGTGTGAACACTGAAGAATCCTTTCCCCCCTTTTCCTGTCGTTCTTTCTTTTTCTTTTAATCTTCTATAGATTCTGTCTAAAGCCTTTGTCACCTGGTGATAGTTTTCTACTTTGTCGAACTGTAGGGTACACTGATCCAGGCAAGCCAGATCTCCCTCGGCTGCATGAATGGCACTTCAGATCTGGGCTGGACCGTTATATATGGATCATTGGCATGATATATGCCTATTTTCACCCTAATGTAAGCTCTCAATAGAACCCTAATTCTTAAATTCTTTTGTCTTTGACTTGTTGTATAGCACTTACATTTGGTGCATCTTGTCCTTTCAGGTTGAAAAGTGGATGGAGAAACTAGAGGAGTCTGAATCTAAGCGGAGACGAACAATTAAGACATCAATTGCTGCTGTTGCTGTAGCTGTGAGTAGGATTTATCGTGTTTCTAACAAAATGCTAATTGTATTTTGCTGCGGCAATGTGTCTCTCTCTTTTTTTTTTTTTGACAAAGGTAACTGTTTAGTGTATAAATCTTTCAGCACTAAAGGCTTTGATCCAAATTTACATCATAGTGCTAGTAGCATATGTAGCCTTACAAACAGCTCAAACAAAAATCAAACTTAGCTCCTACTTCATCTTACAGAGAGCCTAAGATATCTACCATAGCTACAGGATCATTTACATATTCAGAACTGCACCAATAGCAGAAAGTGATAATACAATCCATTTTCACTTTATGTAAAGGATTACTAATGTTCTCAAAACATCTCAAATTCCTCTCCTTCCATATTGTCCATCATATTACTGCTGCATTGTGTCTCTTTCTTTTCCCCAATTTCTTCTTCCTCCAATTTGTGAAATTTTTTACTCCGTCCTCAGATTGGGTACTTGTGGTATGAATACATATACAAGCTGGACAAGATCACATACAACAAGCTCCACCCCTACACGTCGTGGATTCCCATAACGTATGTATTAAACATTCTTTATATTCAGTTTTGGCCCTTCATTTCTAAATGTGAATTTTGTATACCACACCAACTATTGTTGCCTATGATGTGCCAAAACAAAGTATATCATTGATTTCTCTCCTGATGCCTTGTGGTACTTTGTCATTTTATTTTCCTTTTTTCAGTGTTTACATCTGCTTGCGGAATTTTACTCAGGAGCTACGAAATTTCTCTTTGACTCTCTTTGCGTAAGATTCTATTGACTCATTTGTTGCTGATGCTCAATCATAGACCTTATACCTTCCTTTTCCTGTTCAGCAGATTAATATTTTCATCTAATCTTTAGACATAGTTGGACTGTTTTCTTTCCGCTTCTTTAATGGTTAAGTGCTCTACTTTTCTAGGTGGCTGGGAAAAATCACCTTGGAGACCTATATCTCGCAGTTCCACATCTGGCTGAGGTGTGTGGATTTCACTCTTCTACTAAATATAATGGTAGTTGTTTCAGACCTGACATTAATAAATAAAACTGTTCGACATTTAATATTGAACTTTTAGATAGACAATTTCACACAATTGATGTGGTATTTCTGAGATCCTGCATTGAGCCTCACGTCACCCTTCAACACTTTCCACATGCTTAACCTACGAAAATAGAATCAGCATTTGCATATAGGGGTATATTACAAACCTAAAATATTAAATAAAATTTTCCGTCTCTAACAATTTAACCTTCTAAATGGAGGTGGTTTTGAGCGATTCAATAGTTTCCCTCTATTTAATTAATCATATACCATCAAAACATTCTATCTCCCTGCAGCATTCCTAGTAATTTGCTAAACTTGAGCATTTTCTGAGTGGTTAAATTTCTTACTGGTATTACTGTACCAATTTCTTATCTGTGAATGATTTACATCTGATTCTTACATAATATACTTTATTCCCAGTCTGTTTCTAAAGTTTACCATTACTCTTACGTGGTTTCCTTGTAATGCCAGATTAATTTTACCAATGCTTGTATTTCATCAGAGAATGTTTAGTTATATGTTGGTTGAGTTGATAAGGCCAGCATGCTTTGTGTTCTTATTCCTTCCTGACTTCATGTGCAGATCAAACCTGCCGAATGGACAGCCCAAGTGGCTCCTGTGTTTTATCCCAGATTTTCCTTTGCTTAATTTTATGCTTGTCACCGCAATTTATGTTTTGGTAAGCTTATGATCTCTCACTTCTGATTTTCCTGAATATTTTTACCTGTGATCATATCTGGTCCATTTTTTCTCCATCTGTTTTCTCATTCGGGCATTTCACTTTCTTTCTGCAGATATCATATAGGCTTTTTGAACTAACCAACACACTCAAGACAGTTTTCATACCCACGAGAGACAATCAGAAGCTGCTTCACAACTTCATTGCTGGGATCGTGATTTCTGTGTCCATATATTGCCTTTCATTTATGCTTCTTCAGATCCCTCATTGATGTGTAAGTTTGTTCTTGTACTCTTCTTATCCGAAAAGTAAAAAAAGTGATGTGTGGTTTGTATGATTGAAAACGGTTTTCTGAATGTTTTTTTCAAGAATCTTTGTTTTTAGTGTTTGGTTATCTTCTTGTTGAAAATGCTCTTTTCTCAAGGACAATACTTTCTAGAAATGGGAGAAAATGATTTCTTTTACCTTATAGTCAGAAGTCAGTTTTTATTAATATACATTCCCTATCAATCTTACTCTCCGTGTCTTTTGTTTCAACCAGCAGTTAGATACTGTTATCAACCTTTGGTCCCCGAATACATTAATCATAAAACACTATTTGTACCTTATCCTCCATCATAAACAATTATAATCTTGCACAAAAAGCATTTTCCTTCATGCCAAGTTCTTTTTCTATTTTCCAGTCATAGTTGATGCAATCTACTGTGTCACTTCACCCCCCTTCCCTCATCAAATAGTATGTAAGATCATTTTCATACATAATCAGATGAATCATCCTAATGTGCATTTTCCTGCTTAGAATTATTTGGTTGAACCATTTGTCTGAAGTGCTTCATTCTAAAGGCAGGTTGTATGGGCACAGGCCAATGACACGGTTGCATAGAATCTAAACTAGATGTGGAAATGAGAAATCAGTCATATTGTTTTATTGAATGGGAAAGAGATGTTGATATTCAAAGCCAGCTTGCTAAGCATGTAATTGCCAACAGTTTTGTGGAAGTATCACTTGCAGTTGTTAAATCTCCGAGCACACAAGGAATTATTTTCAGATTCTGCCTCAAAAGTTACCTGCGTCTCCGAGGGACAATAATTTGTATGATATTAGTTACCCTGTGCATTCAAAAATTCTCGGTTCACTTTGCCCTTTGCCTTTAATAGTCGCGTATATGTTCCTCGTTACTCAGTGATATGATAAAGAAATATAGGCATGATAAGCGTACTTGTGTTCTCTACTTTGCAGACATGAATTGTTCATGACTAATGCAATTGTTTTATCTCTAGCGCAGTTTTTTTTTATTGTTGGTGAAATTTTTTATGAAACATTTGCAAGTTCTCAGTTTGCAATTGCATGGGGCTGAAATTTTTGTATTTCCTATTGAACTACAAAATCAAATCTCCCCAATGCGTAATTTGGACTCTCGATTGGAAAGTTATGAGCCAATAAAAACTGGAACATATTGAAATCTAAGCATCACTAATTCTCAGAAGTTTACTATAGACCATTTGATTAACCGCTGATAATCTAGAAAATAGATTATTATGTGCGTGTTAGTACAACACACACATGATTTGATAGTATCAATATGAACTAATTGTTTTGACTAAGCTAGTCGATCGCCGTATATTAGAAAGCAAACAAATCAAAATGAAAATTAATATTGTAAATCTGTTACTTTCATAATGGAACCAAAAAAAAATAAAAATAATTTTGGCACAATATGTAATTGTTTAAAGGCCATGCCAAATCTATGGTCAATAATGACAAATAATAATAACAAAATTGACCACTGTTGTGTTTGGATGTTTGATAGATATACGTACATAATTCCAATTTAGCCTCATCTTGCTGTTTGAATTTTGACTTTTAATAGACTGCTTCCATGTGCTTCACCTAATTTAATACTATTTGACATATTCAATATGTTCGAAGATATTTTTTATTTATTTCACGCAAATCTATACTCCATCTTTTAATTATAAAATATTTTATTATAATATTTTCAATCTAAATATCACAGTCTTGCCTATACAAAATAATACTTTTTCATATGAGGTCAACTTAGGGTTTACATGTTCCATGTGTATAGGAGTAAATTTATAAGGTAAGCACAAAGAAATATAACTAGAGACAATCTAAAACGCATATTGTGTCAATGTGGATGACAAATAAAATAAGATAATCATGATATGTTGGAACAATTCTATTGGCCAAGAGGCCTGCCACACTGCAAAAACTCGAGCACTCACAAAAGTAGTTGCTAGCAATGTACTATTTCTAGCTGGCACCTTCAGCTACAAGTAATTAGTTCTAACATGGGATCAGATCCCATCTCAGAATTTGTCAAATCATCAAAACTACATTTTAACAATGGGCCATTAGCATATCTAAACTTAAATGAATTGGAAAAAAAAATCATGTGTTTTCATTAGCTAACTTTGTTGTCACCTTATTAAAAAGGATAAAATGTACGAATTTTCGATTGTAACACTGCCAATTAACCTGCGTTCATATTTTAAGTTTTTTGCACACGTATATTCATGATAACTTCAGGTATATATAATGTCCAAAGTTCAGTCATTTTTACCTGACTTCATTCATTGTTTGTTAAAAAAATTATGCACAAATATGATTAAAAAGTTTATGCACAAATATGATTGAAGTTCATACAAATTATCAAACTTCAATCATATATGGCTTAAGTTCAAGCAAAAATGACTAAAATTCAATCATTTTATCTGAACTTCAGACAAAAATAAATAAACTATATTCATATAAAATAATATTTATCTGAAATTTAATTATTATCCGACCTAAACTTCAAATTAAAGATATCATCACTTGGTCAGCTTGTAAGAAGATGTGTTCCACATGTTGATATTTTACTAATGGATTTATAATATGATGAATTACTCCACAGCTTATTATATTAATTAATTAATGTTTCGATTTCATTATACCTGGAACTACTCCACTTATTTTCTTTTGGCATACTCCGTATTTTTTGATTTAATCTTTCACTCAATATTTATATTCGTTTTGAAGCTAGATTTATGAGCTTTAATGTGTTAATCTATCAAAGACGTATAACTTTATTTTAATATTTAAGAGAAGTAATTAAAATGTAAGTGTCAATATGAACAGATCAATGTGTAGTCAACTAGTAGGATATAACCATTGTTTTTCACGAAACTTGTGTGCTTTCCCACCAAACAGTTAATAATAATATTGAATTGAATGGTTCTTTTTCTTAAAGCTAAAAACAGACAAGGAAATGTTCCATTATTTTATTGAAACATTCTAAGAAAAACAAATTTTTGCTTAAATTCTGCTGCAACTTGTAATTTTATGAACCAACTTAATTATTTATAAATATAAATATATTTTTCCCATTTCTATCGTTTTTATCATTAATAGAGTCAAAAGTCAAATAGCTATTGGTTGACTGTTGAGCCTTTCTCATCAAACACAGCCGATTTTTTGGATCCTTTTTTTTGTTTGACTTTTGCTTTTTCTTTACACTAGTTACTTCATTTTTTATTTTATTATATTATAAATAATATAATGAATTTACTATTTTAAAAATTGAACTTCGCATGAGTTATTGATTTCATTTCAGAATTATTGATAGTCTTAAAAACACTTTTCTATTTGACTAAAAATATATTAATTTTATTTTGATCGATTGCACCAATAATTAAAAGTAGACTAAGAATATAATAATTATATATCTAGTCACGATCAGAGAATAATATAGCATAATGTTTTTCTCGTGATGTTCATTATATTTGTATTTGTCTCAAAAACTATTTGAGATTCCAACTCTAGATTTACTAATGTGTCTTCTCAATGGAAATGGAAATTAATTATTAAAGTTGATAAAACCTTAATTATTCCTTCACATCAATTATAGAAAACCTTTTTTCCATCTAAAAGGTGGAGGGAAAAAAAATATGATGTGGTCATTCCACGTGCTTTGGCTAATTCAACAAATTTAATCTTTCATAAAAGGAATTTTAAATGGATACGTTATATAGTCTTTGCAAATGTTGTGGAAGCTTCCTTAAAACGAGGCGGATCTAGCTTTTAAGGTGTGGATCGACAGAAATTAACCTGATGAATTTGTATTGAGAAATCAAGAAAATAAAAATAGTTGATTATGAACGCATATATTATTTTATGTTAACTTGAGATTACTGTAGGAACCCATGATCAATTAATTAAATTTCAAAACTTAAATTTTTTCTATAGATATGCATAGAACTTTTGAAGTAGAACAATTATTAGTAGCCTAAGGTTGGTTTATTATTTTCCTAAATACAATTAACTAGCAACTTTGGATAAAATAATGTCATATATAGGAGCAAAATGCAACAAAGAAATTTATAAGAACAATAAATGCACTACACTTGCTAAGCTATATAAGCCTATAACATATGTTTAAGATAAGCTTGTTATGTATATATAATTGGTTATAACTGTATTTTGGTTAGAAATTTACTTAATATGTATAAATAATTTATCGAAGATTGAGTAAGTTATCTTTTCTAAAATCTAGAACCAGAAACTCAAAACTCTCGATCCTAACATGTGTTGTATATCAATCTCTCTTAACAAGTTTTTGCCATTTCTACATGAGAATATGCATGTATAATATAGCTAGGGAATATATATATATAAAAGATGATTCAAACAAATCCAAGATAAAAAAGTATATCTAATATACCTTAGTTTACCTCATAATGTTGATAAAATCCACCTTAAGAGAAAAGAAGAATGCTGCTTCCTCCAATATGAAAGAACACCTCAAAGTATAATTATAGCATTAATTCAAAAGGGCATGCATCTATATAAGCTCAAAGAAGAGAAAATTAGATAGTATATATCATGGTGAAGTACTAAAACATAGTATATAATACATGAGATAATTAAGGAAGAGTCCATCTATATTATCTCTAAATTATTACTACAAAAAGAAAAGAAAAAAGGAAAAATCAAATAGCTATAAATAAATTAAGTTTCAAGTAGGGTTAATTAGAGGTCAAAGCCTCAAGATTAATGATCTCATGGTTCTTGTTTAAGATTAAACATAGAAGGAACCATGTCTTGTAGAAGTCCATAGTCATGATGATGAGTAGGAAGCTGCATCTGTTGATGATTTAGGTTTTGATGTTGATGATACATAGGGGTATTTCCAAAAGCATTGCCATGACCATAAAATTGAGGCATTTGTGACATGATGAATTCTTGATGAAAAGTTGCTTGAGGTGTCATTAATGGTGATGGTTGTGCTAATATGGAAGGATTCAACATTCTTGCAACGCTACCGCGGAGAGTAGCTGGTAAGTGATGGTTGTGTTGACCTTCATAAGTTGTTATAACAATGGATGGATCTTGATATGACCTCTCCACACGCTTCTTCACTTGGCATTTTTGACTTGTGCACCTATAATAGCTTCTACAATTACAAAAACAAACAAGAGTGTTACCATTTGTAATATGGTTCAACTATTTGGTGGTAAAACAAGTAACACTTTCGTCTTAAAAGAAGAAAATCATGATTCAACAAAGAGTATCGGAAGATAAAGGAGAATCTGACAGAAGTATGAAATTTCGATTGTTCAAAGAATAAGATTGACCCGTTTACACCTTGACTAGTTTACAACTTTGAATCTTAGCTTAATTTCTTGAACAAGATAATGGGAACGTAACGTAGGAAAGTGGGAACACCATCTTTATACTAGTAGGTGACCATGTGGACTAAGAAAAAGTAAAATTTGCCATCAAATCACTAGTTAAATACCATAGATTTGACTAACTAGCTACCTTAATTCTATGGGTTCTTGATGGAAGAGAAGTGTGTTCTTTTAGGGTTTTATAAATTCTTTAAAAAAATGAGCAAAAAAAAAAAAAAAAAGTTCACCTTGGATAAGGGCTATTCTTAACAGCCTTTTGTCCATATTTCCTCCATCTATATCCATCTTCAAGATGATCAACTTCACTCTTTGTCATGAATGCAAATTTTGGTGGCCTTTGCTTCTTCTCTCCTTTCTTTTTCACTTTACTCCTATTTTTATCACAATTTCAATGAGAAAAATAAATAAAATGAATGGAAAAAAAAAAGATTTTTCTCATCAAGAAGCTAAATAATAATAAATCTTGAAGTACTTACTCTTTCTTAGAAGCATCTTCACCATCTTCTAAGGATTCACCCTTGACTTGCTTATCTTTCTTGTTAGAATCTTCATGATCACCATTAGATGAAGAATTTGAGATTGAAGAGTTTGGTGTAACTGGGGTTTCACTTCCTCCTCCAACAACATCATTATTATTAAGATAATTAATATTAGCATCCACATGCTCTTGTTTTGTAATATCTTGATCATCTTTAGTTGAACAAAATGGAGATGGAGGTGAAAATCCAAAGGGTTTTCCAAGTGAATTAGTAATATAATCACTACTTGATCCATGTAAATACTCACTAGTATAGCTCATAAAAGAAGGATCAAGCATGTGTATATTTTGAACCATTGATGATGAAGAATCTTCTTGAAATGGTTGGTGATAGTACAAATCTCTTAGTTCATCACCCATTGAAGAACAACAAGAAGAAAAGGGATTTTGTTTTAGGGGGTGGGGTGGGGTGGGAATGGGCTTTGACAAGAGGTTGATAATGTGTCTGTATTTAAACTTTGACAAGCTCCTTTTTTTTTTCCTTTTGGTTTGAGCTAGCTAAGGTCTATTTTTATTGTATTTTAGTTTTTAATGGCAGAAAGGAAGATTATATATAAGTTTTGAAAAAAATAGATGTAGACCCCACTTTTATAAAGAAGGTTTGACAAAGTTTTAAGTCCATCTTAGGGTCTAGTCATTTACAACTGTCTCCCTCCGTTCCAATTTACATGACACATATTTTAATTATAGTTAAAAATATTTCAATTTGCCCTTAACCGTACAAATAATCAAAGAATATTTTAGATCATAAATTTCAATTTAACCTTGTGTGAGGTCAAATAGTATCACAATGGAGGGAGATTACATCTAGCTATCATAAGCATTTTTCTTCTTTATTTCCTTGTTTTGGAATTATTTATTTATTTATTTCTTGAAATATTGTTTATGGTAAATTACAGTACTACGTGGACCATATATACAAAAAGAAGAAAATGATTAATATAGATATGTAATACAAGAAATATTTTAAATGTGGTGATAGTAAAATTTTGGTAAGTAGTATTACTGTAGTGTTATATACTAATACTCTTTCACACATCAAATCAAATATAGTCAAATTTGTCATCGTTACAAGCTAAGTGTTTTGTCCCTTTTTGGTGAACAAACAATACATACTTTATGGAAAGTAAATTGGAACATTTTATTCGAAATTTGTTTCAATAGAATATACATCGTGGTTTAGTTAAAATGGAAGCTACATACATAATTATTAAATATATAAATAGAAGGTAATATTAGCTTTCATTTAAATATTTTTATAAAAAAAGATAAGAATTTAGTTGTGTTAAGAAAATTAAATAAAAACTCTCTCATTCTGACAATTTCAACAACATTCTGCTCATTGACTCTTACGCAAGATAACGTAAAAGAAGAGGTACTTAATTAATATTTAGATGTAAACATCTAGAGACCACATAAATAATTAAATAAAAACTATAACGATATATTAATAAATTCGACATATATATAATTAAATAACAAGCTGGCTAGTTCAACACCATTATATTCTCATGTCTCAACATTCAGTATACGTATATAATTAGTTTTAAAAAATAATTATAACAATCTCAAGATTCTGAATTTTTACATATTTGAAAAGAGTTTTTAGATTTTTTACGTTAACAATTTAAAAGAATTTTTTTACTGTCATCCAAAAACAATATAGTATAAGCAAACGTCCTAACAACGATTACTACATTGAAATATAAGGTAAGTTATTTGTTTTCACGATTGTCAAGGGTTTCATCTGAATTTCTTATTTTGGGATATATATAATATTTATAAAAAATTAAATTATTTATTATATATATATATATATAAAAGATGTTTAACATTTTCATGTTATAATACTTTTTTTATATTTCTTTTGTTCATCTTTATTGTCACGGTTTACTTTATTAGAGTTAGTATGACTAATATTTAGAGCAAAACTGAATTATAATGATTAAATATTTAAATTTTAGATATAAAAAAATAATAAATTGTAATTCTTTTATACTAAATTACTAAAAAAATATGCATTAAATATTAATAAATTTTTTTACCGTTTAATTTTTAAGAAAATAAATGATAAGTAAAAATAAAGGAAAAAGTACTTTATTGATTTACCTTAACATAAAAATGATGGTTCCATCATTGACAATTACAACATATAATTACATTGGTTTTGTATTTTAAATTACATATAAATAAGTAATTTTGTTGGTCACTTACAAACTGTATATAATTTTATGATTTTTAATAATAAAAAATCTATTAAATATCATTTTCTAAGAATTGGTGGGGTATAATATATATTTATTAAAAATTAAAGTTTTGATATTGAAAAATGAAATAAGTGAGAAAAAAGGTATTAATGAGGGGTGAGAAAGTCAGCGGAGGACTAAAACAGAAAAAGAAAAAGATTTATGTGTGAGTAATAGTAATAGTAATTTGAGTCAAACATTTGGAAAGTTGTATACTGAAACACGTGTCCCTACTTGGCACCGGCATTTGACCGTAGCCGACACATGTGCTTCCCACGTGGCCATTCTTCTTTGGTTTTCACCCACCTGTCCCTTTTTATTTTTTCTACCATGTGCGCATCACGAATTTGTTTTTTTGTATCATCAAACTTCTTTTATGATTGCGATAAAATTCGAATTGAGTCATAATAATATTATCCCGTTCGATGGAGAGAGCTGTACCGCCATCGTGTCAGAAATATTGAGTGGCTAGATTAGTAAATTTCAGTGTTGAAGAATGAAAAAAAAATCTTATATTGGTGGTTAATGAGATAGGTGGACTCAGACTTGGATAATTTTTTTTTAGTTTTTGGGGCGTGAGTTAAACGCAAAATCTAATTTTACATTCAGAAAAACAATACCTTAGAAATCAATATCTATATCATTTTATTATCTTGTGTATTTAAGCTGTTTTTAGAGTCCAAATACGTACATTAACAAGAAAAAGTTGAAGTGAAGCTTATTGTCACAAAATTTGACCTCGTTTTTCTTTCTGGAAGGATTGGTTTGGTCTCTCAAATTATTTCTGGAAATTAGTCGATTTTTTAGTTGTTCATTTTCATTTCTATCTTCTTTTATTTTTTATTGTTTTATGAATACTTGTATCTACTCCAAACAGGCCTTAGCTTTTGAAGGTGTTAATAACATGGAATTACCGAGCAGAACTATAGTAAAAGGTACGAATTCGATCAAACTCAATAAATTTAGTTCAAATCTTATATTTTTAAAAGATTCATTAAATATACATATGCAAAATTTAGTTTAAACCCCAATAACTTAGAAGAACTAGATCGAATCATAAATTCATAAATTTCAAATATTGATTCTGCTCAAAAAAAATTTCTCGATGATGAATAATAGACACCAGAAAAAGTAGAATTTTGTATATATCTAGCTAGCTAAGATAAGATGGAGGATGAACATCTGCCAACAAGAATATAGCTAGGATAATTTTGAGTGGACAATATTGATTAAAATGACTTGAATGCATGAAACAAATTAAATTAAATCATAAGCAAGCCACACAAAATAAAACATCTGGACCACGTAGGTGTTGATTTAGTCTTTTTGTTAGACAGTCAATTTCGTCGTAATAATTTCCGATATAAATTGATGGGTAATGTTATCCATCGGAATATAACTAGTTATCGATAAATTTTATGATAAAGAAAATAGACTTATCGAAAATTATCGATTTCTAATACTTTATAATATACCGTGGCCAAGGGTAAAATTAAATAACGTCTCATCAATAGACAAAATGTACTCTTCATCCGTAAAAAGTGTGTTTGGTAGTTTAAAATAAGTACATAAGATATAATGTGTAACTATGAAAGTTGTCGTCTAGAAAGAGCTATAGACATTTATATAACTAATAAATAACAAAGTATTTATTTATAAATAAGAAATTATTTATTTTATTATGTAAAAAAGTTTAGGACCAAAAGAATATCTGTCCAGGAAGGCCGACTCTTTTATGAATAATAATTGAAAATTATCAGTATAAAAAAATTGATTGATCCTCAAAAGTTCTTCAATGCCACATAAGTTGGGATCAAGGGAATAATATATACTATTTAAAATTATATTAAAAAAATATCATAAATCATATAATTAACAACTTATATATCAAAAAACTTTATCAACATCATAGTTGATTATCAAAATCGAGACAACGGGAAAAATATATATCATGTGAAAATTAAATTATTTTTTTTTAAATTATAATAATCAACAACTTAAAATATCTTATAAAAAAAAATTGATCGTCTCTCGAAATTATCTGTATACATAAATTGAAACGAATAGAGTAACATATATTCTATAAAAATGATATATCTACAAAAATAATATTATAAGTTATAATAATTAATAATTAAAATATTTGAATGACTCTACATTTGTTATTTTATATAAATTAAAATAAATAATATATATTGAGTCGATGCTTACTTGAAGTATGAAACGGATTTTGAAATATTGACATCAGTGAATAGCTGAAAATAAAATTAAGGACCACATTTTATTTCAGTCAGTCCTTTTATTCCCTTTTTTTTTTTTTGGTTAGCATGCTACTGAAAGTATTTATTTTCTTTTTGTCGTGGGTAGGCATTCTCATAAATATGCGGCTCACAAGTTTAATTGTATAAAACAATTTGAAGAAAAAATTAACGTAAAAACACAAAAAATATAAAATCCAACCATTAACACTTAACCACCTTATTGATTAACTTTAATATACTAACATACCGCAGATTTATCTTATTTTATTTTTAATTTCTTTTGGAAAAAAAATGAGGGAAGGGAATAAAATTATAAGGTGAAAAATTAAATCTTCATCCATAAGGTAAAATTTTAAATAATCAATTAACTGAGTTACATATATATATTGAGATATTTTTCCTGCTTAAGAGTTGATAAGTAAGATATTTACTCCTAATTAAAGTGAAATAAAGAACAAGTAAACCAATTTTTCTATACTATATTAAAAGTGCGAAGACCTTTAAAAATGTTGATTGAACTTTTTGCCCTTCATTAAAAGAGTATGCTTTAGATAAAATCGTCTTTTCATAAATTTTCTTTAAATTATTATTTAATTATGTTTATAATATTAACTTCTAAAATATATGAAAAGAAGTGATAAAATAAAGATTTCTAAATCTTCCTTATTTGATTTACTTATACTTTTTCCATATTTGAATCAGGAAACCTGCGCCCGTTAAGGAAAATTCTAATTTATATGGGTTCTAATTAGTTATAGAATCTCTCTATATAAAACCTTTATAAATAAATAAAAAGTTGAATAGAATTATATTGTTATTTTACATATAATTTGTAGCATTTTTCTTTTGAAAATTTTACCTCTATACATCTCATATTGATTAATTTTTTCATGTGTCGTATTTTGTATTTATCTATTTAGATCATTT
>JBCEWC010003955.1:0-28596 GCA_038996855.1 Solanum aculeatissimum | reverse complement strand
AGGAATTTAGTAATTTTTTTAAATGGTAGAAAATAATTGTAATTAAGTTTTCAAATGTTGTGTATTTCTGTAATTTCCCCTTGTAATTTTGCTTCATTTGGATCTATTTCATTCTGATATTCAACAATTTCATCTCTTTTTAAATACTACATCTTTACATTTCTATTGATAGATACTTCTTAATTTTTTTTAAAAAAGGCAAACTATTGAATCTAATGAAAAAAATTATCAATTTTGCTTCATTTGGATTATTGAATCTAATAAAAAAAGTATTATGGTTGCTCTTATAAATGAAAGAACTGAAAAAAACTTAATACAGAGGTCCTACCGGGAGTCGAACCCAGGTCGCTGGATTCAAAGTCCAGAGTGCTAACCACTACACCATAGAACCTGATGATGTTTTTTTTTAACTAATAATTACTGGTAAAAATAAATTTTGGGAAAATCAGGCTTTAAGTACAGGTTGCATGGTCAATTGAAAAATGCTCTCATAAATATTGATTTGTTGAGAATTTCAAAATTTAACTTATTATAAAAAAGAAAAGAGTCAAAAATAACCTTGTACTAGGGATAGGCATAAATACAGAAAAATCGAATCGAATCAAACTAATTCAGTTCTTCGGTTTTGGTTCTTCAATTTTCGGTTTGGTGTCGGTGTTATTTTTTCAAAAATCCGGTTCTTCGGTTCGGTGTAGGGGTCTCAAAACTTCGGTGCACCAAAGAACCGAACTTTTATTAACTTTTTTTTAAAAAAAATTATATATATATTAGACCAAAATAAATAAATTATATATATATATATATATAAATCATTTAGCAATTAAATCATATATGAAACAAGTCAAAGTAGTAACAAATTTATAATTTATATAATTACCTTGAAATATTATTTTTCGAGAGAAATTCAATCATATTTTTGCCGATTTATGTATGTAAAGGATATTTTTGTGCTTGTTTTCTTCAAGAAATCGTTGAAGGCGCAAATTTTTGACAAAGATAAATATAGTTTTTTTAGCACAATTAGTGTTCCATGGAAGCATATCATCATTTAACATGATTTTAAGTTTTTAAGTGTCTTACACTTTGATTTTGTCTGCATTTTATTTTTCATTAGTGTGCACTGAAAAATCGTTTAAAAACACCGAATAAAACTTGAAAAAATCGAATCGAAATAAAAAATTTTGGTTTGGTGTATGGTGCACACTTTTCCAAAATCGAAAATCGAACTGAAATTTGCTAAAATCGAACCGAAGAACCAAAATTCTACCCCTACCTTGTACTATCAGAAATGATAAAAAATATCATTTGTTTATACTTGGGGCAATTTATACCCTTGTACTATCAGAAATGGATAAAAAATGCTCTGATACTAATGGAAAAGAGTAAAAAATGACCTTGATTTATAATTTGGTCCAAAAATACCCTTGTCAATAATATTTTAGTTAAAAAATGCTCTTATTATTAGTAAATGGGTCAGAAATACTTTTCTTTAAATGAATATATATATATATAAATATTTTTTTTCAAACATATTGTGTTCATAACAAAATATTATTTTTATTTTTTTTTAAAAATTACATTAATTAATAAAAATGTAAAAAACTATAAATAACATCCATATGTCACGGGACACCACCAGCGCATCTTAGCATAGTTCCTACGCTATCGACGCATTTTAGAGTAGTTTGTAAGCTACCTTAACCAGTTTGAGAACTATAAGTAGTCCTGCGTATATTAGAACTCTCCTCCATCATATACACAACAGAGCGCCTATTTCTTACGCTACCGGCGCATCCTAGAGTAGTCCACCGGATTACTGCTCTTAATTGTCCCATCGACGATGTCCGATCGAAACCCTAAATTAATATTTTTCTGTGACATTGATGCTTTTCGCCTATGTCAAGAACTACTTGCATGCATTCTTTTTGTTGGCTTTTTGAAGTTATATTGTTAAGGAAATCAAAAAATTGTAGTTCTTAAGAATATATTGGCATTCAAATATCAAAGAAATATATACATTTTTTGTTTTTTTTAAATCTTGACATTCTTCCCTCCATTCCAAGATATTGTCAAATTATCTTGAAATTCTTGTACCCATAAAATCAAAAACTTGTCGGGACTCAATTCAGGGGTTATCTTGTATGATTTCTCAAGGGTTGTTGAGGAGTTGGTTTTCAACAGCCTCGGGTGCCACCAAGGTACTCTTTATGATTTTACTAGGTACTGAATGAGAAGTTGTGGAGTTGTTCTTGATGGTCACACTCTCGAACAACTTAATCTTTTTTTGAAGCAGTTTAATTATAAGAAGTGATTTTTTAGTGAAACAGTTTAATTATAAGAGAAGTTGTGATTTTTTAGTAGCTTAATTAATTATAAGAAGCTGTGTTTTTTAGTATTTTAAAAGAAGACATGGATAGACTTTCGTAAACACACAGTGGCCATTTTCCGTTATATGGTCTAGACTTTTTTTTTCATTGTGATTGTTTCTTAAAGTTGAAAATTGTGCCATGGGGAATTTTATGATTTCTAATTTTGTTAATGATTTGGAGATCAATAGAGGTGGGCTGCTAAGAATATGGTGAGTCGTGCTTACATGCAATTTTAATTGCTTAGACTAGTTGCACAAATGGCAGTGACCAGGTGAGGCCCTTAAGTGAATCCTTATGTTCATACCTGCTTTATATGAAACTTGATACTATTTTTTCTCCTCTTAGTATGATGTTCCATTGAGTGGAACTAAGATTTCTAATCGGACTTCATTGTGTTTTCAACTGAGTGGAACTGTATTTGATGGTATGTTTAAGAGAGGAATTCCATATTATTAATGATTGCAATATCTTTTTATTTGTTAGTGGTCTCATGGGAAACCAACTGCCCCTCTTGTCAACTTTTGGGTGCTTTGCATGAGCAGATTGCTAAGTTAGGTTCGTGGAGTAGGAGTTCTTTCGAGGATGACATGGATTACATTGGCATGAAATCAACCTAGTGCGTGCAGCAAAGCAACCAACTGTATCTTAGCGTAAAAAAGCTCTTGTGAGTATACTTAGTTTGGTTCTACTTGCTTCCTACCAAGCAATAATTTGTTGATGAAGATATCCGGTCTACGACCATCACATTGAAGGATTTTCTGGATCTGGAGTGCACGGATTGTCTATACAAATTCAACAAATAAATATATGTACTAAATGTTAACACTAGCTTTTGGTGGCAGCAACTCTCTTTTCTCATGCACACACACATGCGCACAAAAATTAGGAAAAAGGAACGAGTTGTACAATTTCCATGTAAAGCTAGAGTAACTCACTGTGTATATAATGTAAAGAAATACTATGATATAAGTAATTTGATTGTAACATCATTCAACTGTTGAGGTGATTAAATTTTCATGTCCTACTCACTAATCCTCTTATTTTTGATCCATTAAATAGCAATAAGGCATTTTTGGATGAAATTATTGATGGCAAAAGCATTTTTAGATCAAATTATTAAATGATGACATTTATGTTCATTTTTGCATGGTTGAAGAGCATTTTGGCCCTTTTTTGATTAAAAAAAGTATTATTTAACATGGTCTAGACTTCTTGATTTTGATTGTTTCTTAAATGTTGAATTGTGCCAGGTAAGAGAACAGGAAATTTATATATTCTCCGGTTTTGTTAATGTTTTGATGATCAATAGAGGTGAGATGCCAAGAATATGGCAATTCATGCTTATATGCAATTTTAATCACTTAGACTTGTTGCACAAAAGGCAGTGATCTGTGAGGCTCTTCGACCAAATCTTATGTTCCTTTGTTTGCTACTTCTGAGCACATGCTTTATATGAAAGTGGATACTATTTTTTCTCCTCTTAGTATGATGCTCTGTATCATAAACTTTTTCCAAATGTATATTCTTATATCACAACTCTTATTTCTTTAGTCCATGATATTTACTTCCTTATAACACTGTCCTTTTTATGTTTTTTATTCTTATAAGTAGTGTACTCAGTATGAGCTTAACCCAGTTTCCACCAGGTATCTGTTGCTATGCATTGGGACTTGCTACTTTAAGGTGGATGACCATGGTACGTATTTGACATTGATATAATGCATTTTGATGTGCAGAAAGTTCTGTTCAATTTATTATTTTTACCATCATCATCTGAAGTTGTACCTTCTTTTGAAGGATGTGGTGTTTCACGAGATGGATTGGTGCTGATGGGAGAAAAATATGGCAATCTTTTTGCAAAATGTTGGACTGACATAATTTTTTCTATAGTATTGATGATGCTGTACATACATTCTTAAGCCTGACAACTATGTTGTTCATAATTTGGAATGATTGTTCTAGTCTAGGATTGCATTTCTCAACTGACAGGCTGTTTAACGGTTTGTGATCATTAGTATCTTTTTACACGTGTTCTTTTATTTATTGTTTTGTGGTTTTACTTTATAGGGCAAATTTGTATGGCTGTGTGCGCGCAACACAAAATATTGATGCTTACATTTTGGTTTTGCTTTTACTGTGAGATGTTCATGTGCATCGCTTTCCTGGTGCTTCATTTGCAATGAAATACTCTCTTTACCCGTACAGCCTTAAAAAAAGGGGATATATATATATATAGAGAGAGAGAGAGATGAAATATACTTTTTGTTGATCACTACTGTATGTAGAGATGTTATGATTATTTATTTTACCGAAGTTGTAATGCTTCCTATCTGTCTCGCCATTTTAACTATGGTCTCGTGTGCATGTTTTACACCAGCGACATCGAAATACAACCATTCAGATGATATTGATGTTTTACCAACAAACTTTGGCTTTAAAGGAGAGGCTCTGAGCTCTATTTCGGACATTTCTTTGTTGGAAATTGTTACTAAAACTCATGGGAGGAAAAATGGATATCCGTAAGGTTATGAAGGTAAAGTTCTTTTGAGTTTAGTTGGTAGTATCCTTTAGGATAGGTATAAAACTGCTAACTTGATGTTTGTTCTTGCCATTGTTTACAGGACGGGAAGTGTTTGTACATTGGAATTGATGATTGTAACAAGATGTTGCACCTCCCTGATAGATGAGCTGACTGCTGTTTGCTAAAAAGAAAATTACTTGGGATTTTTCCTTTTACAGTCATTGTTCGTGATGTATTTTACAACCAACCAGTTTGAAGGAAGCAAATGCACTCCAAGTACTCCTAGTTTTCTGAAAATCAAACAAGTAAAAAATATTGATTTACATACTTTACTTCTAAGGCTGTACTCCGATCTGATTGATCTTTTGGTTTGCATATATAATCTGGAACCCAAAGAAGGTTTTGCATTCTCTGGAGGAGTCTTTGCTAAGAATTGCGCTTGTGCATCCTAATGTCTTCTTCAAAATTGTTGATATTGAAAGGTCTGTTTTTGATACACCAGCTAATTAAGGATATATCCTTTCTGGTTTCTTCGATTTTGTTCATTTGCATGCAGTGAGGATGACTTGCACACGTGCTTCTCCTTCTCCGTTGCCGCTATTGTCCAGTGGGTTTGGGATTCATCTTAGTTTCCTTAATAAATTGAATGCAAGTGATGGTGCATTCAAGCTCTCAGGATGCATCTCATGCCCTGATGTTTATACAGTGAAAGGTATACAGGCTCAAATTGATGGATAAAGAGATGTGATAAGTTATCTTTTCTACACTTTATTTCACTAATAACCACTGTTTGATTTGCAGGTCCTTCAGTATATCTGTATCCACTTATTTCAGTATATTTTCCTGAACAAAGAAAACGGAAAACTCATCTTTGGTTAACATTTACTATATCGGATGCCTATTTGTTACAGTGTTTTTGTTTTCCTTGACCTTTGTAATGCATATATCATTTAAAGATTTGCTTCCAAAGGACCAATACATCTTTCGAAAATAGTCTCTATCTTTATGAGATAGTGTATCTCTATGACGTAGTGGTAAGGTTTATGCACACTCTACCCTCCCCAGACCGCACTTGTGGGATTGCTCTGGCTAATACATAGGAATTGGTTTTATTTTTGAAGAAACGATTGGAGTCTTTGGTTTTATTTTTGAAGAATTGGGTTTGTGTTCGGTTTTGTTTTGTGAGAATTGGTTTGGATTCTTTTCTGTAAAAATATTTCAAAACACCTAATCATTTTTTGAAACTTTTAATGTGGGTGCAATTAATAGGTTAAAATTGGCTAAACATCATTATTAAAAAGGCCCCCCGACCAGGTATAAGGCCTTCGCGTCGCAGCTGTTTCCAGAGAACAAAAATAATCTCCCATTGGTTATGGGTGGGAGAACAATGCAAAACCACGTTTCTAGCTTCTTTAGGTTGCAAAAGCAAACAGATCACTGTTACATGGATATGTTATGCATATTTATTTTACTGATTGGAGTTGTATTTCTCATTACAATGTGTTTGCTGCTTCTAAGACTGACGACTCTTCCTATTTGAATTTAGACTCTTGGTTTTGCTTACCTAATCATTTCTGCTTCCCTTTTTATGGATTTTGCAGTCTTTTTTCTTAAATTTACATCAATTTTCATAGATCTTGATATTTGCTACATCAGTCTTCTTGGAGCCTTGCTATCTTTAGGAGATGGTGACATCCAGGTGTATATTGATATCTAAGTGAGATCTGTGTAGAGGGGTGGCTCATATTTTCTCTGGAGTTTCAAACTTGTAGGTCAATCTGAGTCATCTAATTCACAAGAACATTTCTGTTATTCAGAAAAAATTGAGCCCTACCAAAAAGTTTAGGTTGATCTTCATTCTTCAGCTATGGATGTCGGGGACGCAGCATTGTCCTATTAAATATGCTAACACTGTTGGCATTATTCTAGAGACTCCAAGAGCTTTCTAGGTTATGTATCCTTTGATTTTCAAGGTATCAACTAACCTCCTTCTGTTAAAAGTTTTTGAGTTAGTATCTTTGCTCTTCTTTGAAGAAGTAAAAGAGAGAAGTGTATTTAAGATTTGGTTCTTAGAGGAGGTAACTTCACTTGAACATAGCACTACGTTAATGTTCTAACATTTCCAATAAGGTCTAGAAATCATTAATTAGAATGAGGGGATTGAGGAAAACCTAGAGTAGGCTCTGAGGAAGTGACAAAATTCTTAATTTTTCTTTGATGAGTGGAGAGTGTGGAAACACATGTAAGCAGAGGACTGCGTTTGGTTCCTCTTAGTTTTCGACTGCAGACCATGGGACTAGATCAAATTTTTGATAACTGTTGCTCTTTTTAGGATTACCGAATTTTGTTTCAACCGATTAAATTTTCTGATTCCGTTGATATTTTGCTATGAACTGTATAGGAAGCTATTGTCTTCAATGCCATGTAATTTGTTAAAAGTGCTAGTCATCACCAGCTCAGAATTTCTACTCTGTGTACCATATGTAGGTAAAGAGAACAGTGGTTTGACTTTACACCACAAAAAAGGGAAAAAAAGGGGTGGGGGTCCTTGTTTCTCTATTAGAACATCTCACTTATTCATTTTTCCCGAAATGATGTGCAGCATCTCTCTATGTTGGTGACGTCATTGATACTGATTGTTTTAATCTGATAAAGCTATTTTGATGCGTTTTGCGAGAATCTCTTATGGTGACTAGTTGGTTCTTGTTACTTGTAGGACTGGTGCCCGTCCTTCTCTTTATTGAGGATACTTTCGTGAATCTCTGGACTGAAAGTAAGTCTACTAGTGAGAGCAATTGCAGTATCGACATTTTTATGCTACATCACTTGGGATTCATTGTATTTGATATTATTTGTACATGTGGCTTTGTCCACTGTACATTCCCTTCCCCATAGGCTGTAGCTCTCCACTTACCTCCCTAAAAGAAAGGTGAGGGAGGAAACAAATTGTGGAAGCTTAGTGGAAGAGAGTTACTTGTGCATCAGATGGTGCAAAGCATTTCAGTGTTATGACATTGTGTAGTTTTATCACTTTCTTCTCTCTTAAGCTACTTGATAAGAATATAGTTGTTGAAGTATCCTCCTCATCTATTGCTATCCCCTTCCCTGCTCCTCTTTTCAGATATACTTGTGAATTATGAGATCAAGAAAAAGAGGTGCAGGTCCCAGAGTTACAGAACTACATGAGAGCTTCCTTCCCCGCAGCCAAAGAAATTGACTTGGAGAGTGCAATGTCAGGAGAGAGATTTGATCTTCACAGAATATTCAGTGGGAAAGTGCGTCTGCCAGATTCCTCTGTCAGATCGAAAGTTCCAAGTCAGTCATTGATGGCTCTCTTGCTCATAGCACAGTCGATGTGAGCTGGAAATCTAGAAAGTCTGTGCAACCCCTTTCATCTAATGTTTTACCTACGGACGATGGTTTCCTGGATAACAAATTCAGTGCTTCAGCCAGCTCCAGGTATAAATCAGACTGCCTATTAGGTTCAGGATAGGAGAATGAGTCTCAAACAATTATAGCTGGAAGATCAACAGTGAATGCCTCATTTAGCCAGTCTCTTGAACTTGATAGTTCAAATGCGATGCATGAGAGAAGGAAACCATTTATGCGGAGCTCTTCTTTGCACAGAAGTCTAATACATGATGGATCATCTTTTGATAGTGATGATGATATTAAGTTTGAAAAAAGTAACTACAGAAATAAAGAAAATTGCCTTAAAGGTAATTAAAGTGTTGAATTTGAAGTAGCTGATGATGTTAACCAGGTCTTAAATCAAAGGTGTCCTAGACTCGAGGAAATACATTTTGAGAAGTTCTCCAGGTGCAAAACTCAGAACAAGGCATTGCAGAGGTCAATTTTTTTTGTCAGGAGTTCCAGAAAAATCTTCATTAACAAGGACTTTCTGAATGAAGACGGTCATCTTATGCATTTCGTTAAACAGACAAAATTTTGGCCTGCTGTCTTTTAGTCCAAGAACCGTCTCCTCTTCCACCAGATCTTTTGATCAGGACCAGGTTTCAAGTTGTTAATCCTTGTATAGCTAAAAATGGAATTGAAACTTCTTTTTAAAATGCCCAGTGATCAAAACCCTAAATCCTAAATCTTGGTATTATATTCTACTGCTCTTCCCATAATCTTGATATTCTTCCATCCATTTCAAGATATCTTGAAATTCTTGCACCCATGCTTTTTAAGGAAAAAATAAAAAATATGTCGGGGCTCAACTCAGGGGTTATCTTGTATGATTTCACAAGGATTGTTGAGGAGAGTTGGGTTTCAACAGCCTCAATGCGGGTGCCACCAAGTTACTCTATACGATTTTACTAGGTATTGAGTGGAATGTTGTGGAGTGATTCTTGATGGCCACATTAGATTAACTTAATTTTTTAGAGCAGTTTAATTATAAGGAGTTGCGATTTGTAGTATTTTGAATGAAGACACTCCATTGGACAGACTTTCATAAACACCCTCAGTGGCCATTTTTCTTTACACGGTCTTGACTTCTTGATTTTGATTCTTTCTTAAATGCTGAAAATTGTGCCATGTGAGAAAGGGGAATTATATGTTCTCTGGTTTTGTTAATGTTTTGAGGATGAATAGAGGTGAGATGCTGAGAATATGGCAAGTTGTGCTTATATGCAATTTTAATCACTTAGACTAGTTGCACAAAAGGCAATGACCAGTAAGTATTACATTCTCTGACATTAATCTAATGCATTTTTGATGTGCAGAAAGTTCTGCTAAATTTGTTAATATACTTAATCACCCGAAGTTGTAGTTTCTTTTGAAGGATCTGCTGTCTCACGAGATGGAGTGGTACTGATGGGAGAAAGATATGGTAATCTTTTCGCGAAGTGTTAGGCTGACATCATCTTTTATATAGTATTGATGATGTTGTACAAACTTACTTTGCCCAACCACAATGATGCTCATAACTTGGAATGATTGTTCTAGTCTATAGGATTGCATTACTGAACTCATAGGCTGTTTGACGGTTTGTGTTCATTGGTATCTTTTTACATATGCTCTTTTATTACTGTTTTGTGGTTTTACTTTATTGGGCAAATTTCTATGGCTGTGTGTACACAACACGAAATTGATACGTACGTTTTTGTTTTGCTTTTATTGTAAGATGTTCATGTACATCGCTTTCCTGGTGCTTGGGCAAATTTCTATGGCTGTGTGTACACAACACGAAATTGATGCTTACGTTTTTGTTTTGCTTTTATTGTAAGATGTTCATGTACATCGCTTTCCTGGTGCTTCATTTGCAATAAAATACAGAAGAGGAGGCGGAGATGAAATACATTTTATATCTATCATTATTGTATGTACAGATGCTTTGATTATTTATTTTGGCTGGAACATACATATTGGTGCTTAGGTACTTTTAGCCCATCTTATGGAGACAGCATATGTGCCTGTTTCTTTCATCTGCTATTATGCTTTCTTTTTGTCTGACCATTTTAACTATGTTTTCGCATGCTTGCTTAAATCCAGCGACGTCAAAATGCAGCCATTCAGATGATATGCATACTTTCCCAGCAAGCTTTGGCTTTAAAGGAGAGGCTCTGAGCTCTATTTCTAACGTTTCTTTGTTGGAAATTGTTACTAAAAGTCATGGGATGCCAAATGGATATCATAAGGTTTTGAAGGTAAAGTTCTTTTGAGTTTTAGTTGGTAGTATTCCTTAGGATAGGTATAAAACTACTAACCTGGTCTTTGTTCTTGCCGTTGTTTACAGGACAGCAAGTGTTTGTACCTTGGAATTGTTGATTGATGACAAGATGTTGGTACAACAGGTAATTCTGTATAAACCACCTGATACATCGATTAGTTCATTGACACTAACTAGCCCTCGTATTTATTCCTTCATTTAACTCTAATCTTGCTTATGTTCTTGCTTAAGGGTGTGTTTGGTATGGAGAAAACATTTTTCGATTTTCTCATGTTTGGTTGGCTTAAATGTTTTGGAAAATATTTTCCAAATCAACTCATTTTCCTCAAATTTGAGGAAAATGACAGCCTTCCAAAAGTTAGGAAAACATTTTCCAAAACTACTCCAATTTCAAATTGATTTTTTTATCTCATCCATACCATGATCCCCCTCTCCAAAAATTTATTATTATTTTAAAAATATAATAAAATAAAAAATTTATTTTTGAAAAAAATTTCGCATTTTGAAAATTTTATTTTTCCCCCATTCCTTTTCCAATCCCGTTCTCTTCGAAAGAGATACCATACTGAAGAGAGAACTATTGGCTAAGGCTGCTTGCCAGTATGGTCTTAACTTGTATGAGATACTATCCACATCTTAGAAGGAACTAGCTTCATTTGAACACTTTAACCCTACTCCAACGGTCTAATAAATACTAGGAATATGATTAATCAAAAAATGAGAGGATAAAGGAAAATCCAGAACAGGCTCTGAGGAAGTGACAGAATTTTCTTACTTTTCTTTGATGAGTGTGGAGGTGGTTCCTCCTAGTTTTCGACTGCAGACCATAGACTAGATCAAACTTGAGAACTGTTGCACTTTTTAGTTTACTAAATTTTATTTCAATTGATCACATTGTCTGATTCTGTAGACATTTTGCTATAAACTGGATAGGAAGCTATTGACTCAATGCCATGTTAATTGTTAGAATTTCTACTGTGTACCATATGTAGGTTAAAAGAGAAGTGGTTTGATATATCACCACAAAAAGGAGGGGTGGGGGGGTGTCGAGGTGTGGTTCTTGTTTGTCTATTAGAACATGCGTCACTTGTTCATTTTTGTTCCATGTTAGATGTGCAATCAGATTCCCAGAAATGATGTGTTGCATTTAACTCCCTTTGTTGGCATCATTGATACTGATTATGTTAATCTCCTAAAGCTATTTTGATGTGTTTTACAAGAATCTCTTATGGTAACTAGTTGGTTCTGGATGTTACTTGTAGGGTTGGTGCTCCATCCTTCTCTTTATTGAGGATATTGTGACGAATCTCTGGACTGAAAGTAACTCTGCACAGCAATTGCACTATCAACATTTTTATGCAACATCACTTAATATTTATTGTATTTGTACATGTGACTTTGTCAACTCCACATTCCCTTCCCTGTAGGCTGGAGCCCCCAACCTGTGTCCCTAAAAGAAGAGGGGAAGAAGGAACAAATAGTGGAAGAGAGAGCTACTTATGCATCAGATGGTGCAAAGCTTTCAGTGTAATGACATCGTGTGGTTTTATCACTGTTTTCTCTTGAGCTACTTTGGGAAGACCTATATAAGATTAAAGTTGTTGAAGTATCTTCCTCATCTCCTCTTTCCAGATATACCTGTGAATTATCTTAAAATACGAAATGTTTGTTCCTGCAGTAACCAAGCATTCCTACAGTGACCAAGCATCAGTGGTCCTGATTCCACGACTCAAACCCATGACTATAGGTTACACATGGGCAACTTTATCATTGCTCCAATGGTCCCTTTCTCGATCCGGTCAATTATCACTAGACTTCGCCTCTCATGCACTCTGCAATGATTACTTAGTAGATGCAATTGAAAACTGCATTTTCCAAGGATGTATTCATGTCTTAAAGTTGACTCCTTGAGGAAGAAATAAACATAAGAGATTATTCGTATCATATGCAGTAAGAATAACAGACACCTGATGGTCCATACAATTCAATAATGGGTTTACATCTGAACCCATCAGGAGCACAATGTCCTTTCCAGCAATTCTTGCAACTCTCCGCTCTGGTATGCGTCTGTAAAATAAAACAATGCAACTTGTTAGACTCCAATCAGTATGAATCAAAACTCGACACAAACCATGATGACAGCAGCTGCATTGAGTGCTCATATTGTCTGCGAGATTGAAGAGATGAAGGCTGAAGCAAATTTCGAGTAAAAATATCTAGACTCAGCAAGAGGTGTGAAGTTCATGTCTTGTCTAGCATCTACTTGCAAGCTTGAATTGAGGGTACTAGATCTGGAGTTTAGGATGTTGCTTTAACTTAGGTATAAAAACAGTAATTGTGTTTGAAAATTTTTGTACCGATCCACGTTAAAATTTAAGATTTAAATAAATTCAGATTCATACAAGACGTATAAAGTAATAATATTGATGGAAGAATGCCCCAAAATGAAAGAGCGTCATATACATTGAACCCAGGTGAACTGATCATTTGATCTAAGGAGTAACAATCTACTATCTAACAACAAGTGCCAACCAAAGTCATTCACATTTACAATGAGGATGACTATAATTGGAAGGTATTAATCCAATGTAAGGTAATATAGCTCATTGGCATTTTCTTGTGACCTAAGAATTAATAACACCCATAAAGCAGGCATTCAACTCATCTGTAAATGCTTGTCAACCTTGCTGATGGACAGCAATAGTCGGGTCAAGGTCACAACTATCTGAAATTCATGCACCAAACCTACTACTAGACCTCGGCGTGGCCATTGTAGAGTAAAATTCTTGTATTTGACGTCCAATCCAAGGCCTTAAACGAAGTAATGTGTTCATGATTACAATCCGTACACTGAAATTTTCCCTCCAATCACAAAAATAGACCAATTGAAACAGTTGAATCTTTTCTAGTAGGACCAATGGATTGGCCAGACCATCGGATCTTGGTAGGACAGCATGATCCATGATTCTATGATGATGTTGTTAGTTTTGATTATCACTTTTGTTCCTTTTTTTAATCCTCAAATTTTCATATTTTTTCTTCATTATTAGCAGTTGCCAGTTAGCCTGAGATGATTAAAGCTGTGAAATTATTTTCCACCCCAACTTGACTGTCGAGGCATGCAGCTGACCCCAACTTCCTTTCCACTTCAAGAATATGTGATTGCAATAGTCAAAGCATAATCAAATATATAGAGAAATTCAAAGCATGATCAGATAACTATTTTGATATAGGCAGGTCAAAATATATGACAGTCCAACAAATATTAACATTGGAGAGTGATTGAAAAGATGGAATAGGGAGGTGGGTTCAGTAGAATGGAGATCAACATAGCAACCTTGCTTTAGGAACTAAAAGTTCTGGAAGGAAAAGAGACGGGAGGGATACTATTGAGGAGGATCTCAAAAAAAGCAATTCACGGAAGGTTGAAAAAATCACCAGTAGTACAGAAGGCGTGATGCAGGCAAAAACTACGAGTTGGTGATGAGAAAAGGAGACAGCAATATACATTTGTTTCTAATAGAATGGTCAATGCACATGCACAAAACGATTTGATTGAAATTGTATATATTGATGGCCAAGTACTAAAGAAGAAGGGGAGGAGTGATTAACTTCAACTTCATAATGCCAGCAATTGTATACTGAGAAAATTAACCATTACTACTGCAACAATACTTACCAATTTTATTCACCAAAGAAAAAATTCCCTGATTTGTTCATATTTGCCCACATTAATTGCTCAAACATCACTCTCATAAATCAGAAGTGCTGCTAGGGTTTGAGATTCCTCATAGATTGCAATGATTAGGGATCAAAATGGTCAAACAACTTATGTTGAAGTTGCAGGTTTTCTAATTTATAATCTTGGAACTTGATACACTGATCTAAGTCATAAGTTGGGAACTGAATGAACCGACCTTGACAGAAGGAAATGATAGTCTTCCCAGTGAAATCCTTTTCCATTAAATTGGTGTACACTATAGAGGCAGGATGGAAGACAAAATTTGCCATAAAAGTGGCCTTTGGTTGGACAATAGCAAGGAACTTGTAAGAACTCAAGATTATCAAATGAAAAAGGGAGAATACATGGAGCAGCAGCTACTACATGTGCATGCCCTGAGTATTACCAATCAACACCTTTTTCTACACTGTGAGGTGAGCCAAAGATATCGAGAATATGGTTTCTTTAGATTTCTGCAATGAATCAGGTCATATCTAGACAATTCTTGAATACTCAGCTGGCCAGCCATATGGAAACCTTCCTAATTAGAAAGACAGTTAACAAATTTTGAAAGAACTTTTCCCTTTATTTGAATCCTCATTTAGAGTTAACTTAGAGAGATTATTAGTTTGGGACCTTACATTGAGGAATTTGACAATAAGAGTGCAGCAATATCAACAACAATATACCTAGTGAAATCCCACAAAGTAGACTTGGCAAGGTTAAATATAAACAAACCTTACCACTACTTCATGGAGATAACAAGGCTAAATCTGAAAGATCCTCGGCTCAAATGCATACGCCCCAAGTAAAAAAAGAAAACAGTAGATATAAAATAACGGCTTAAGCGAAGAGGAATGTCAATACTACTAGAAAAAATAATAGAAGTAGCAGAATAATCGAAGAGCAGTAACAACACAACCATAATAGCACAACTAATCCTATGACAAACCTAACAACCGTCACAAGCAAGACAACATTCTATACCTACTTACTATCTACCCTAATATGCGACTTCCACACCTTGTTATCTAAGGTCATGTCCTCAGTGATATGAAGTTGCTTCATATCCTGTCTAATCACCTTTCCTCTATACTTTTTCGGTCTACTCCCTACCCCTGCACGTAACCCCTAAATCCAACCTCTCGCACCTCCTACGGGGGGCATCGAAACACCTCCTCTGCACATGCCCAAACCATCTCAGTGTCGTTTCTCTCATTTTGTCTGCCACAGAGAATGATTCAATAAAAGTATGATGGGGTTAGTAATTTAGATGTAAGACTCTAAAAGGTTGCAAAGATATTCTTAGCCATGCTAAACTACATTTTTAAGAGTATTGAAAAGAGAAACCCGTTAAAGGTGGGCCCACCATCCCCACATCTCAAAGGCTGCAGTTGGGGCCCCAAGGGTTGGCTCCAGAAAGATTTCTCGGTATAAAAAAAAAAAACAATTAAAAGACTTCAAAGAATGTGAATGGCTGGAACAAGGGATCAGCTAAGCAGATGACTGTTGGGGAAGAGAAGACACGATCAACAAGGAGTACTATGTGGTGTAGGAGGTTGAGTAGACTATTGAGTGCAGACAATTCTTACATTCTCTCCAGATTATTTATGGTAGTTATGCCGGATCTTCTCAGTAACCAAGTGCTCAATCCCAAATTTCAACAGTTATGATGATTCACCATATTATGGACAAAATTGCACAGTAGTTCATCAAAATAATAAACAAGGGGACCAAGGTTAGAACCCAGGCTAACACAAAAGACAATAGGTGATTTCTTCCCATCTGCCTCAGCTTTGATGGGCAAAGTTACTTGTACCTGCGTTGGTCGGAGATAGTAGGTACACATAAAGAGTCGAGGTGCATGCACGTTCAAAAAAGGTTCTTATGCATATCAAAGTATCAATTCGTGTACCTACCTACAACAATGTCACAGCCACCAAAGAACTCTCCATCAATGTAGAGTTGTGGGAAGGTTGGCCAACTGGAATACTCCTTCAATCCTTGACGAAGTGCTTCATTTTCAAGGATATTTATTGTCTCAAAGGGTGCATTTAGTGCTTTTAATATCTGAACCACTGTATTTGAGAATCCGCATTGTGGAAATTCCTTGGTTCCCTTCATGAACAACACGATTTTTTGTGATGTGACAACCTTATCCAGCGTAGACTTCAAGTTAGGATCCAGAGCTACAAGAGCATGAAGTGAATCAAACACATGTCAGCATTTCTTAATTCTTTGAAGCTATCAAAATTTGAATAATATACAGAAAATGAGTCGATACGTCCCAAGCATAATAAGAGAGGAATATATAAATATACAATGATAAATAAACGCAAAATGAGCAAAAGGGAGGCAGATTTCTCTGACATTTATTTGTAGGCATAAATTTTAAAGAATGTAAATTTATATGTCCTCTACTTAAAAACCATCAAGTAAGCACCCGTTTCTCAAAAGCCTGATTGACAGGATGTCATTCACCAAAGTTTTCTTTTTCAACAAGACCATCCTTGCCATAACAATTCTTCTAATTACCTACAAAGAATGTCAACAGAGAAGATTTGCAATATCCTCGAATATGATCTTTTTCCCTCAAAGTCTTGCCTTACTAATTGCACAACTTTTAATCTCTCTCCACCTATGAGACTAAGCTCCCCACCTTGCAGGACTGGTAAGAAGTTAAGTTCTACTGGCCAAGTATTTCTAATTGGGATCTCAACCTACAATAATAGATGCTTATAATAATAGAGAATCATGATTTAGATAAGACAATAAACTGATATACGAGAAAAAGCATTAATATGCAACTAATTCAAGTAACAGAAAGCAATTACTTCCGATACATCAGCAGAAAACACAGAACGATTGAAAACCCTATAAGTTGGTGAAATTAAGAATCGATTATACCAGATAAACAACGAAGGGATCTTAACCGTCCAGCCCGATTACCGATAGCAATTGAGCTACTGGGAATGGTCGAGCACTGAAGAGGACGACCGGAATGAACCGTAGGAAGAGAGAGAAAAACATCGGTCGTACGTAAGTCAGCTACTGAGGCTGTAGTGCTCCTGAAAACGGACGGAAGTTGCCATTGAACTGAAATTCCGAGCGACATCCTCACTTCCTTGTGAAGTCGTCTTTCACACGTTCACCGCTAATATCCAATCTATAATCCCCACGCCATTAACGCTTTGTTTGGTCCGTAACTATAGATTATTTCCTAATGTATCATATTGCACTAAATTATTTTTATAAATATAATATTTCAATAAATTGTATATTTTTTATGATTATAAAATGAGAAGAAAATATTAAAATTACAATGAGATCACACTAAATCAATCTTTATTCAAAATGAGTGTTTTGTCATTATCTAATTATGAAGTTAAATAATGCAATACAATAATAAGCAATAGAATAATTAAAATAAATATTATATTTAGACTAAAAATACAACGAGTAACAACCATTCAAACAGGCTAGGGTGTAACCAGTCAGCTTCCTAACCGTAGATGTACCTTCACAGGACCCATACAAAATAATACTAGTAAATAAATTATGAATTGGTAGAAAAGGGTCTGAAAGTTAAAAAGAAAAATTTTTGGACATGGCATGGACCATATTATGCTAAAGATATATAAAATATATTAAAATACTCCTTTATCTTAAACATGTTAGTAATTGACGATTCAAAGACTTGTTGATTCATCAACTTCAACAAAAGTGGGTCACAAAGAACTCCAAGATGACTAGACATTGGCCCAGATAGTGACTGGGGGAAATCTGTTAGCCTAAATGTCAACAACTGAATAGAAGACTCTTGATAAAACTTAAATCTTACGTAATTTTGAGAGCCAGAACTTAAGTTTCCAGCCTCAAATTTGTAGTGGCGTTTTAACAAAATATAGTTGAGAATTTCTACATAAATGTATACGTTATGGTACACTATAATTTGTGCAGATTTAAAGAAACAATCGATGTAAGCTGAAAGTTACAGATGTTATAACAAAACTTTGTCAATAACTATCTCAAGAATCCCATAAAGATCAAATAGGGTCTCAGCGAATTCATCTTTTACTACCAACCACAAGTTCCATGAGCAGTATCCATAAAGGAAATTCAGAGAGTTTTTTCATCGTTCAAAATAAATGCCTAAATTAACTTGCTGGTGCTGTAACTCCGTAAGAAAGACCGGAATTAGCTCTATACCTAGATAACCTAAACGAGAGAAGCTGTAAAACCTATACATACGACTGGAAGAAAGGCACTAGCAAAATTTGATTGATAAAAGATCACAAGGCCATCGACCCGAATAGTGTTTTTACTGTTTCCTTAGACATGTACACCATTCCCATTGTAATAAATCCCATCTAAAGATCCATTGGCAAGAGTTGCTCCATTTCCATTTCCATTTCGATGCAACTTTTCACCTGATGTACCATTGGTAAGTCCATGAGTCGGTGTTCCACCATTCTTCAAAAGAGAATCAAGCTGCCCACATGCTGCTGCTATAAGCCCTGTCCAGAGAAATAGGAATAAAATCATAAAGAGGAGCATCAGATTTAAAATAAGAGACAACTCATAGAGGTTGAACTTCACTTAATACCTTCAAAGTACCAATCTTTCGTTTTACGTCTACAAAATTAAATAATCTAAGATGTATACATCGATTTTTCTGGAGTAACTAGAAGCCAACCACATTGTGAAATGCAAAATGTTAAAATGCTACTTACAAAATTCCAAAGCAAGCATGAGTTATTCAAGCTAGCTATGAGCACAAGGATAAAGTAGGGAGGAATACCTAAGAACACAGCAGACGGTTTTCCTGGCCTTGATTTAAATTCAGGATGAAATTGAACGCCAATAAAGTAAGGATGATTAGGCAGCTCAACAATCTGTAGAAGAAATACAGGATTAAACCAATAACAATACTGTGAGTATCTATCATGACTTCACAATTCAATTATATAAAGGTTCACCTCCATGCGGCGACCACTTTCATCTTTGCCAGTGAAAGAAAGACCAGCATCTTCAAATTGCTGCACCATGCCAGGATTCACCTACATAGCACAAGATAAGTTTTTTAGCATGCATCCCTTACTAATTACACCAGTCCACCTAGATGTGCAATAGCTACACCACAGATCCAAATTTAAAAGAAAAAAAGAATTGAACCTCATATCTATGACGGTGCCTCTCATCTACAAAGCTTCGGTTGCCAAATCTGAGAAAAGATATAGTTTAGTCCCTTGGTAATTATAAATAGGAGAAGTCCACCACAAAGTGGCTTCAGATCAAGATATAGCCAATGCAGTGAGGTTGGAGTAAAGGAAGTACTTACAGTTTTGCAGATTTAGAATCTTTGACATGAAAATACGTTCTTCTTGATCCAAGACGCATGGTACCACCCATATGTGTTTTGGAACCCTGTGAACATGGTCTGCAGATTAATATAGCCGCTACTAAAATAAGACCTAAAACACAGGAAAATCATGAGGGAAATCCATGATGAAGTATAAGTCTCAGAACTTAACCTCCGGCATAAAAATAACACAAGGGTTCTTAGTGTTGGGATCAAACTCTGTACTGTTTGCATTTTGCAACCCAAGAACGGATCGGGCATACTCAATAACAGCAATTTGCATGCCAAGACATATGCCAAGGTAAGGAATCCTGTTTTCACGGGCATATTTGGCAGCAAGTATTTTACCCTCCACACCTCTATCACCAAATCCTCCAGGAACTAGTACAGCATCCGCGCCCTATTAACAGATGACTCCGTCAGACGTCACAAGCACACATAAGATTAAGTAGGGGTACTAATGTGTAAGCTCGGTGATCTAATGCTGAGTAATCAGACTATACGAACCTTCAGCAGATTCCACGCACTTCTATAATTTTCAGGATTCTGCAATTGGAAATAACAGTCAGCTTTCGACATACAAGATATAAAGCAATGAAACAAAGAAGGGATATAAAATACCTCTCTGGCAGTTTCATCTTCAAGGTCACTGGCTGGAACCCAATCCACAAAGAGTTTCCTGTGGTAAGCTACAGAGGAATGCAAAAGAGCCTGAAAGGGCAAATGATATATCAAACAGATGGTTATTAACTCTAGGAGACAAACTATAAGAATTTAAAATAAGTCAGACTACAGCAATTGCCTAAAAGAAGTGACAAGATCAAAATGAGAAGGGCATTAGAGCAGAAGAAAGTGTTTCAAAGTGTTGTTTATTTGGTTAAGTGTTTGAGGAGCTAAGCATATAAACCCAACTACAATGACATGAGTAGATGGGTGCAAGTAAAAAAGGTGCCAGTTGATCTAGATTTGACTTGAGAAAAAACTAGATGAGATATCACCTTCAGTACTGAGAGATACGAATCTGAAAGTCCTGTGTACTTTCCCACCATGGCAACTCTAACCTGTATGGATGGCAAATTACAAAAGGTTTTAGTGAATATGAGGGATAAACTCCTAAAGGAAAAGAGACTTACTCCCTTCATTTAAAAAAGAATGACCTACTTTGACTTGGCACGGAGTTTAAGAAAATAAAGAAGGCTTTTCAATCTTGTGGTCCTAAATAAAAGTTAGGTCAAATGTACCACAATCCCCTTTAATCTTGTGACCTTAAAAATGTCATGTGGAAAGCTGAAATTAAAGTTTGTCAAAAAAGGAAACGGGTCATTCTTTTTTAAACAGACTAAAAAGGTAAGTAGGTCATTCTTTTTTAAATGGAGGGAGTAATATATAAGTCATAGGACCTACTGGCTCATATAGCCTGTCACAAAGTTCAGTCCGAAATGTCCATTCTCCAAAGACAGGCTCCCCAGCAATTCTGTGAATGACAAAAACCAAAATACTTTACCATACACGAAATGTCACAAAATGATGATACTGAAAGACAAAGATTGACGGCATCAATGTACATAACAGAAACGAAAGACATTTTGAGTGAAGTTCATCAGGCTAACCCTTTAAGGTTCAGGACTTTCAGAATTGCTTCATGGCCCTTCTGATCCTGGTCCAATGAAGCAAAGTAGTTTTTCTTAAAACTCACATTGATAATTTATGCAAATACATCAAAATAAGAGTATCAACACTACTCACTCTTAAAATCAAAGGAACACGCCAAATGTTTGAGGTATCATAAAGACTTATGATGTTATCTACCTGGAAACCAAGGTACACAAAATTTGGTGGCCAGATATTAGATTTAGGTGTATGAAGAATTGAAGATATAGATTGTATATAAGAAAAACAAAACAATACCGGAACATGACAAAAACGGGAAAGTTTCTCCTTCACATTATCATCAAGTACCTGAATAAGAAAACGAAATTCAAAAGCTGAACTTGACAAACGTAAACATATATCTCTTTTGATAATGGTATTAAACAAACCTAAACATGTGCATAAAGAACAAGGATAGAAAGTTGATGAAAAGACACACACACACACATAGAAAGAGAGAGAGAGAGACCGTTGTGCTCCGGCAGGCTAAAATATTTGGAGTCAGTCCCAGGCTTCTCAAACCCCTCACGCTGTGTTGAGTTGGCTTTGTTTTCTGAATATTAAAAAGAGGTTAGGCACTTAACCAACTATGACTTTAACACCAAAGATGAATGTAAATACACTTTGATCAGAAGCTACCTGCTCACCAACTACATTCAAGACAGGCACAAGGCTGACATGTATCAAGCAAAAATTTCCAGCACCTAAGAAGCAAAAAATTGAAAAATGTTGATTGCATTACTGCATTAAGCTTAACAATTGCATTTCCTAGGGCACAAAATTCATATGTCATGTCATGATTTAAACTTGGGCTTGCAACCTTACCTACACGATATGAGAATTGTCCTAAAGCCTCAATAAATGGCATAGACTCAATATCTCCTGCACAAAGATCAGTTATTTTGAGAAAACAGATCCCCAAACAACTTATCATGCCCACTGTCAAACATCATTTGACCATACCTATAGTTCCACCCAGTTCTATGACACAAACATCAGCTGGACCATCCTCTCCATCAACTGGTATGACAGCCACACGTTCAATCCACTCTTGAATGGCATCTGTAATGTGAGGGACAACCTAAACAAGTTGGCAGACAGTAAGATCGTAACTAAAAGGTAGATGAAAATGTACTCTGGAAGAGCGACGAACCTGGACAGTCTTCCCCAAATAATCTCCTTTTCTTTCCTTATCAATAACAGACTGAAAATGGAAATTCAAGCAATTTCTCAAGCTTAACATTTTGCATTCATGGATTTCATTAGATGAATTTGAGGAAGCATGAATCCATAATCTCATAGGAAATATTTTCCGACTTTGACAACATACCTGGTAAATTTTTCCAGTAGTTATATTGTTGTCACGTGTCAACTTAATATCCAGAAAACGCTCATAGTTACCAAGGTCTAGGTCCACCTTCAAAAGCAAAGAAAATAAAGCCATGATCTATGGCATCAACAAAACAAATTCCACTTTATCTTTCATGAGTTGTCTCTACTCTATATAAAAGTTGGCACAATAACAATAAAACAGAGCAACTTCCCACCAAATTTATGCACTCTGGAAGTTTTTCCCCTCAACAAAGAACAAGAGTTCTGGGTAACACTATCAGAGCATTGACCCGCCATCAGAATATTAAGTACATGTTTAGCTTAGGTCTAGAAGGTCTATAAAGCAAGAAATCGCATCAATAAGTTCAAAGTTTGAAGAACTTGTTCCAGCTCTGACCACTCCACCTCACCTCTACAGATGTCAAGAGGGAAGATGAAACAAAATCTTTTTCAGCACACAAACAAGCATTAATGAATTGATAATATGAAAGATTAGTGGCTAACCTCTCCGCCATCATCCAAGACAAATACTTCTCCATGCTCGAATGGAGACATTGTTCCAGCATCGGTGTTCAAGTAAGGATCTGAACACGGGAAATCAGGTGAAAAAGGAGGACAGATACATAAATATAACTTAATAGAGTATCAAACAAAGGAAAAAGGGCATATGCTTGTCAAAAGTTATAAGGAAACAAAAACAAAAAGAAAAGGAACAAATACTATTGGGGGTGAGACGGTGGTTTAAATGGTTTCTGATCAAGAAAATGCTTGAAACTTCTTAGCATCAATACAAAAAAAGAACATACAGAAAAGCAATGCTCCCAAACGCAAGGAAAACTCTCCTTTGCACAAACAGTAGTTCAAGTGTTCGTCGGAAAATTAACAGAAAACCAACAATAATAATGTCTACTGAGAAGAGGAAATCAGTCAGTTACAGGAAGAGGACCGAAGAGACCAACCTATCTTAATGGAAGTAACGCGAAGACCACAGGATTTAAGGATGAAACCGACACTGCTGGCGGTGACTCCCTTACCGAGGCCGCTAACCACTCCTCCAGTAACCAAAACATACTTCATCTCCGATTCACCTCGTCAATCCTATGAGTGGAATGAATGAACAATAACACTATTTAGCAACTGCTTTCGTGAGAACCAAACTGTGACTTAAAATGCACATACAAAATGAAACAATATATAGAGTAGTACATAGCGATTAGCTTACCTTACTAAAAATGGATTTGAAATTACCTGCCGCTCCGCACAGCAACTTATCGTACAAAGAAAAGTTTGCTGAAATATGAAGGAAAGATGATGAAGAAAGAATGGTAGGAGGAGGAGAGGATGATGGCGGAAACTTTGTTAGGTATGAAATAAGAAGCGATGGCGGCTTTACGGTAAGTATTAAAATGTCAGGGCGAAAGAGAGGATTTCCCTAGTCCCTCCCAAAAACTCTTAAATAATGAAAATATTACAATTACGTATATTTCTTAGTTTTCACAAATTATTTTTTTATTTATTTATATTTTCGACCCCTATATTCTCTATTGACTAGGCACGTTCTTGAAAAATCGTTACTTACAATAATCTTGAGGAGTGTTGATACCTATTTCTCATTTGAACTTTGGTTATACATTTAAAAATTACAAAATTGAAAATTGTGTTAGGACATGCTAAAAAATATTTCAAGTAATTTAGAATATTTTTTTATTTTGTGTTTCTAAATTAAAGTTATTTTAAATGTACTAAAATATTTTTTATCTTATGGTTTTAAATATATCACATGAAAAGTTAAAACTAAAAATATTGCCAAAAAAGGAAAAAGGTCATTTTTAAAAACAAACTAAAAAAAAGAAAGTAGGACATTTTTTTTTAAATGAAGGGTGTAATAAATTTTCTTGATTTCTTAAAATAAAATAAATATTCCCTCTGTCCATCTTTACTTGGATTTTATTGACTTGACACGTGCATTAAGAAGTAGTAAATGATAAGGATAATTTTACCAAATCAGTCTTTGAATATAATTAATACAATGTATTGAAAAATATAATAGGGAAATAATTATAGTTAATGACAAGATTAAATTAGGAACTAAGTGTAAAATGATCTCTTAATTTCATAAACTGGACAAGTATTGTTGGACATCTTAAAATAATATAGAGGTCAAATAAAGATAGACGAAAAGAGTAAAGTAGTACAAAAGACTTATAAGCTAAAAATTAAAAGCACCACCTATCTACTTTTGACTTTTGAGGGATTTTTTCCGTACTTTTTAAGCCTAAAATAAAATGATTCAAAAACACGTCATATCTCTACGGAACATTTATAAAAATTAATAAGTCTATCCAACCACTCTCTTATTATTATTATTTTAATATTTGTTGATAAAAAGTTAGTCAAGAATATCCTGCCTTATCCAAACTTTTCTTATATGCTCCAACTCAGCAAATTGAAATTGACAATATTTATGTCTCTTGTTAAGAGGAGAATTCGAAGTGGTAAATCTATTGCTATAATCACGCTCCTAAAAGTCGCTACTTCCAAGTTTCCACTTTCTTTTCATTTTTCATATTATAGCTTTATCTAGGTACTAATTTTAGAAGTATATCATTTTTCAAAGTAACATTTGTTAGTATGCAAGAAAAAACGTATAGATAAATCTTTCCTCCACATCACGTGAATAATATTTTCTAACCGACAAAAATAAAACTCCTTAAAAATCTCTCATCTTGAAAATGATCACTTTATATCTTTAAGCTGAAAAAGAAATGTAGAGTAACCCATTTCTTCATTCAAGGCAACAATTTTATGACTCATGAGTTGGTTAGAATTTGAAATAACTAGAATTAAAAATGCATCATTTCAGCTTTCATGAATCCATTGCTCAAGTTGATGCTTCGTATAGAGCAATACTAATACGAGTACAGATAGAATAGATAACTTCACATTCTCAAACTCAAGTACAATAATCAATTTAACTAAACCAGTTAGCCTCCTATAGTAGAACATTTCACAAAGGGTGTACGATCTCAGCTTTCACGATAGAAAAACACAATTCCCCCCAATCTAGTAGAGTAAATGATTTGAGAGACTTTAAGGCCCGCCTTAGAGCTCATACTGTCCCAGATATACGATTGACAATAATTCCAAATCAATCTACAACATAATTGGGAGCGACTGCCAGAATTCTGTCATTTCTGGATGCTGATTGCCTTCCACTATCCTCGCCTGCTTGTCTTCCATCATCCACAACTATCAAATGGCCTTCTCTTCGTATCAAGCTCTGTCACAACATACATATGGTCCAAATATCAGTTGAGCATAGAAAATATATTAATCAAGACCATTGTACTGCATAAATATCCAAGTGTTACCTCTATAATAGCTTTCACTTTCGTGACTTCAGCCGCTGCCTCTTCCATGGAACTGTAGCTATTTTTCTCATTCTGCTGACTCACGTACCACTGTATGAGATCTTTCTGCCTCATTCCAGCTAACCCAGTCCCTGCAGGTGTGTAAATGGTTGTGAGCATTCCACATTCAACAAGGAAAAAATGTCTTCAATCGGATTATAACTGAATTCTCCCCTAGTTAATCAATTATTTTCAAGCTTTTATTACTTGATCCTACTGGTCTTATTTGTTCTCCCCCCTTTTCATTATTTCCCCTAGTATCATGTCAAACTGAAAACTTAATGCCAATGAAACAAAGCATTTTAGAACTTCATTTCAACTCTAAGCAAAACATTCTGTAAATTTTGTATGCACCGACTTACCATCTTGAGTTACAGTCTCTTCATGCTGCCTCAATCGCAGAATAAGAGCACGGGTGACTCTCTGGAAATACTCATCAGTGATGATTAGTTTCTTTCCTTGCTTGCTAGTAGTTCCAGCGCCATTTTCTACACATGGATAACCAAATCAAATACAAGTCTCTGCATTATGAAAATAAGATCCTTAAAAACAACCAATTGAATATTGCATACCTGCACTCCCAGATAATGACTCAGCAGGAGCTTCAGTTGGTTGATTTTCCCCTTGACCAGTACCATTTTCAGTATCGCCAACACCATCCTCGCGATTCTCAGTTTGGAACTCAGATAGATCAATTTCACTTGACTCCACACTGCATAAAAAGTAGATTGTCCAGTTATCTACATAAATTGCATGTACATTTTTCTTCATAGCCATTTGGTGCATACACATCCAGTTTTACATCTTTTCTAAATTACACTATGAGGTACTATGTGTTTCTTTATACCTGATAATTGACGTCTTCAACAATTTCCTTGCAATTTGTACATGACGTGGTTGCACCTATCCCAAAATACACATTTGAGTGCGCATACATACAATGATTTACTCAATAACCAACATGAAAATTCAGCACTACTCGCACCTGAATATCTAAATGACTTCGAGCAATAGCCTCCGAAAGTCTGATCAACGCCTCCAGCTGTCTTACAGTCATGCGGTAGGCAACTCTACTCCCCGGAGCAGTGTCATCTCGACGTAAAGCAACATATGAATCAACCAACAACTCTCTTGCTTCTGCAGATAGCTGGGTAATACAAACTTCTTTTCAATACAACAGCAAGCAGAAAGCAGAATCTACAACAACCTTGATAGACAAAGGTGCATCACAGACCTTAGGTTTCAGTGTTTTAGCATACATTATGTATCGCTTCACTTGAGTAGTGCTAAAAGGAGGGTCAACTGGATTTTCCCGCCTTTGGTGAACTCTCACTATGTGATGAGCAATATTATAGTCTGTTTGATCATCAGGGTCATCGATCATAACATAGACCAGATCAAACCTTGAAAGAATGGCAGGAGGTAGTGCAACATTATACTGTATAAGAAAACACGTTTATTAGAAAATAGACATGACAAATGAAACATGTATGGATAAAGACAAACCCCAGGATCAGGAGAATCAGTAGCAAGAACAATAGTCACCTTCAGAGGTTTGGTCTTATCATATCGCCCACCAGCGGGATTGGCTGCAGCTAAAATTGAAGTCCGGGCATTCAATGTTGCTTGTATACCAGCTTTAGTTATGCTTATTGTCTGCTGTTCCATTGCTTCATGAATGGCAACCTTAAAGATGGCAGACATCTCCAGTATCAGAGCTAAACTTAATGAAAGTAAACAGAAGTGCTGAAGAAATGAGATGGCATGAAGAGTAAATACCTGATCTCTAACATCCATTTTGTCAAATTCATCAATACAACAGATACCATTGTCTGCAAGCATCAGTGCACCAGCCTAAAAAGCATAAAGCAAACTTAGTAGGATATGGAATAAAATTTAAGATAATAAAACTATACTGAAAAAAATCCAAATAAAGAAAGGAAAAATGGAAGAAGAATTAACTCCACTGAGTTGTCTAGAGAGAGTTAACCCATTTCCAGATTAAATTGCAATGACTCCACCACCACCACCCCAAAAAAAGAAAGATATTCACATTGATTTGTTTAACTGCATAGTGGAATAAATCCACTATATTAATAGCTTGGATTCTAGGAAAGCAATAGTCTCAGCTCGCCAATATCAAAATCTAGATGAGCTTCATGAACTTGGTGTGCAGATAACATAGTCACAGGCAAGGTTCAATGTCATCACAGATGACATCTTTTTAGGCTTCCCAATGTATCTAACATATTTTATACTCGGTTGAAAAAATCATCCCTTTTTGTGACTAAATGGAGAAAAAGTTGCATACTACCTCAATACAGAATTCTCCAGTTTCTGGTTCTTTGGCCACTGTTGCTGTCAACCCAGCAGCAGACGAGGATTTCCCTGATGTATAGACAGATCGAGGTACCAGTCCTGATGTGTATCTAGGCAATAGATGAAGTAGCAGAAGTTAGTCATTTGCTAGGAGACAAATTGAAGAAATTAGAAAGAAGAGAAGAAAGCACACTTGAGGAACTGAGATTTTGCACAGCTAGGATCCCCAACAATG
>JBCEWC010003954.1:0-28603 GCA_038996855.1 Solanum aculeatissimum | reverse complement strand
TCTTGAATGATTGGGGCATCCTTGTACTTACCAAACACCTAATAAATTTGAATTAAATATGAAATAATAGATTTAAATTGACAAATAAATGTATCAGTCAGAACAGTGAGATAACAAAACTTTGTATTGTTCATTTGTATCCTTCTTTTGATGGGGCTCAATAAAATTTTCAATTATTGGGGGATCTTTGAAAGTTCTAGCAATCTTCAAAACAAACACAAAAATGTTGTTAACTTATACATATATTTGATTTTAAAAAAATAAACTAACATACCTCTGAATTTTCAGGAACATTTGACTCCTGGTGGTGCTCGTCAACTTCTTGAATGATTGGGTCATCCTTGTACTTACAAAACACCTAATAAATTTGAATTAAATATGAAATAGTAGATTTAAACTGACAAATAAATGTATCATGTAATACATGTGTGGCTGATACCTATTACTAAATAGTAATTGATAGTTGTATTGAATCAACACACATCATATATAACAGACAACTAAGTAAAAATGATGCATCATTTACAATGTAATTGTATCGGTAAAGACTATACCTCAAATGTATCAACATTTTGAATGACAGAAGTATCCGGTGGAGTGGCCACATTGAAATTAGAATCATCCAGGCCTGTGTGAGCAACCTCATCATTTACGTTCTGGAATGGTTCTTCATCGATATCCTTCAAAATATGGGGAAAAAATAAACTAAAAATAATAAAAAATAGATAAAGGTTAAATTCATAAAAAAGATTACAGCACCTTGTCAGAAGTGTGGACTTTCATCCCAAACGCTCTCATAACCTCGTTGTGGTTTGATTTGATCAGAGACTCAATATCATTGATCTTGCGGTCAAACGAACTAAACTTTCTATTAATCTTTATAAACAATGAATATATTGAATTGAATATCTATGAGAGTTTATGTATCAATAAATAATTTAACAAGTGTACTGATACTTACATATTTCTTCATTACTTTCTTGAATTTCTTAAAATCTCTGTTGTCATCTGATTTGTTACGATCTGTTGACTGGTCTGGAGGATTTGATATCGAAACATGTGTTTCAGCCTCCCTGCTAGGAATAGATTGACTTACAGACTTCTTTGTATTGACAGGTACGACAATTGGTTTTTTTGTGTGGACTGCCCTTCTTTTCTCGGTTGGTGGTGGAGACATTGAATTGACAACTCGTTTAGACCGTCTTAGAATATGCTCTGGGGGCTCAGTACTAAAATTCTCAAAACTTGACAAGACATGTTTTTTACTGCGCTTTGTATGCGCAGCTGTTGTGCCTGAAGAACTCGGAATGCAATGTGAGATATCTGGAACATCGATTGGGAGTGGTAATTTGAGTGCTACAACTTCATCGTGTGTTGCCACTATATTGGAGCAAGAAACCTGAAATGTGCAATTTTATATGAAAAAAATGTAATTGAATAAAAATAATACTATTAACCATGGGAAATGTTTTATTAAAAATTGGTAATATTCAAAAATTTTAAATATAAAAATTTACCTCATTGAACAATGTTGACATGAATGTCTGAAATTTTGGTCTCATCCCGATAACGTGCCAATTCAAAATTCTGGGGGTTTGAGAGCTTTTTTTAACAACAACATCATCAGCAACTTGGGAAGCGCATTCATACATCCATACATTTAGTACATATGGCATACCGTAGAAACGATATAGTTGTTTACCGATTGTGAAGTTTTGCCTGAAATTTTTTATCAGTTTATCATATGCAGACAGCCCCCAAGGGTACCGTACAGAATTCCCGTCCTCAACCATTCGAAAATGATCAACTGGTATAGGGGATTCAGGCAACTGAGAGTACAGAAATGTGTGAATGAAGAATAAAATCGCCATTTGAGAAGCATCATCATCGTTGTCCCATTTACCCATCATAAAGCGGCTAACCAGTCGGCCTTGGTTAACACTGATATCTGGATCAGGAAAATATTTATTAATCAGACGGCTAGAAGATTCATCACTGTATCGAAAGTCATCAACATTGCCTGTGCACTTCAAATCAGTTATAATTGAAAACTCCCTCGGGGTGAAGAATAGAACATTTCCTTTGCCATGTCTTATGTGGATTTGATCCATGTTGTCATGCTCAATCTCAAAAAATAAGAGGCATTTCATGATTTGGCCTTGAAAATTGCACAGAGGCATTTTTAGGTAAGCCCCAAAAATGGACTGAGCAAACAACTCTATGCCTCCTTCTCCAATATAAGTCTTAATATTGTCAACAAAATTTCAATTTGTAGTTACTCCGAATCTTAGAGAATGTCTAGGAATCTCTTGAATAACATACTTGATACCCTGTATTTAAAAGATAAAAAAATAAAAAAATAAATAACATTTAAAAACTGATACAAGTAACATATCAAACTACTGATACAACAAAGCCATACATGAATAATGTTGATACAAACAATGAGTTAAGAAACACCACAAAGCAGCACTGATACAAATAAAACAAAAGAATGTGTATATATAAAAAAACTATTGATACAAGAAGGTCTACTGTTATTGATACAAAATAATATTTTTGTAAGTTATAGTGTTGATACATATTAAAAATTTTGGTGTTAGTCGTTGATACAATAATGTTTAGTTATATTGTGTTTATATAATTGATGTTATTGATACAATCACAATTTTGTCATAAAACAATATTGTGTTGATACAAATAAAAAAAACACTGTGTTGATACAAATAAAAAAGATCAGAAAATACTGATGATACGCATACAATCAGAAAAGAAGATGAAATACATGTTGTATCAACAACAAACGAACAGTAACAATATAGCGCAGTTGATACATAAATAAATAACAATATTTTTCATAAAAACATCTACAATGTTAATGTTGTTGATACAATAACAAAATTTTCCAATGTTATTGATACAAAGAGGATGAATACATGTTGTATCAACAATAATCGAACAATAACAAATATTATGCATGTTGAGACTATTACAGATGTGAAATTTCAAAAATTAACATTTACTGATACAAATGATGAGTACATTACATTAGTATCGTGTTGATACTTGAAGAATGACTTAAAAATCTACAATAGTCAGTGATTAAAACGTAATCTTTGGCAAAGAAGGTCTGATTGTAACTAGTGTCGATTTCTTCACTTTTTTCTTGGGGGTTTTCTTGCTTTTTGATGGTGCTTTATTAACATGGGTTTTGGAAGTTGAAGCATCAACTTTCTTGTGTTCGGACTTTCCGCCTCTATCATCCGTTGATTTTTTAGATCTATTTTCAACACTATCACCTTCATCGACTTCCAATTGTCGTTTCTTCATAACTTCATGATGAGTATCATCAACTAACAATGAGACTGCTTCAGATGGTGGAGAGTCATGAATGATTAATTGTGCATGTTTACTGAAAATGGATTGCGGTGGTGTGGAATCCATCTAAAAAATTTCTGGGACCGAAGTTGAACTTTGAAAATCCTGGAATTGAAGTTGACGGGATGGAGTAGGACTTTGACATTTTTTTGGAAGATTTAGGTTTTGGATGAAAAAGGGGGGAAGATGAATAGGCGTCAGTTCTGTAATCATACCATTTTAAATTGCATTGTATCAACGAGCAAAATGGATTCAGCAGAAAAAAGAGATTTTTATAATTTATTTAAATGGTAGGAATAAATTGTAAATAAGTTTGAAATTGTTGTGTATTTCTGTAATTTTTCCGAAAAGAAATTAAGGGATTGGGCTGAAAAGGGGGATAAAAAGGGGAGGGAAATTAGATTTAAGAAATAACCAATTGAATTGCAAACATGACCTTTTAAAATATGACCAATTTGAATAAATTGATTAAATTGATCACGAGACGAAATCAATACGAATTAATTAAAAAACTTTTGATATCAAACAACTTAAAATAGTAAATCTACCTATGAAACGGTTAATTTTAGAAGCGATTAAATTTTAACAAAAATCCTTATTGAGAACTTGGTGAAAAATTGAATGAGGCATAAAATTGAAATACGCAATATTTGAAATTAGAGGACAGAACATAATTAGGAATAACAAGATTTAAACTCCAAAAATCATTAAAAAAATATTTTTTGCATTTCGAAAGCTAATTATTCGAAGTTGTTTAAAATTAAAAGCTCAATATTGAATTCGTATTGTGGAGGGTAAAAATTGGATGTCAACAGATATTAGGTATTTAAAGTATATATTTGGTTTAACAATTTAATATACCCTTAATAAAAAATATAGCACACATGAAAATTTTAGATGTATATTTTTAGTATTTAAATGATATATATTTGGTTTATTGGTAACAATTTAATATACCATTAATAAAAAATACAGCACACATGAAAAAATTTGGATGTATATTTTTAGTATTTAAATGATATATACTTGGCGTACCCTTAATAAAACCAACAATATTTCAAAAATCAACAATCGTGAATATATATTTTTTGTATTTAAGTGATATATATTTGATTTATTGGTAACAATTTAATATACTTTTAATAAAACCAATAATCTTCTTACAAAAATATAACACACATGAAAAAATTTGAATGTATATTTTTAGTATTTAAATGATATATATTTGGTTTATTCGTAAGAACTTGACATATCCTTAATAAAATCAACAATATTCCAAAAAAATACAACACATGTGAAAAAAAATGGATACATATTTTGAGTATTTAAATAATGTATATAAGAGTTTATTGGCAAAAATTTGACATATCTTTAACAAAATCAACAAATATTATTAAAAAATATAGCACATATAAAAATTAATAAATATATATTATGAGAGAATTCATCAAAATCATTTCAAATATGTTCACGCTATGAAGTTCAGCTTCTTTGGATGGTTGTTATACCAGGCCATTGTTAGTTTAAATATAGCATTATTATTTTGATTGTTATAAAAAAATTTCATATATTCATTGTTATGTATTTACAAAAAATCCTAACTTTATGAAATTATCAATGTGGCATAATAGCATAATTACGTTATTTTTTTCTCGTTTTGTTTACTTATTATGTTTTAATAGTTCTATAATATCTTTACTTTTTTAATATAATATATTGTTATATTGTTCTCTATTTAATTTTACTAAGACATAATATTATATAACAAAACTTGATATAATACATTTAAATAACACATAACAACAATATTATAACAACAACAAAAAAACATGTAATCAGTAATTATGCTATAACCAAAAATAAAAAAATCGTGTTACAATTAATAAAATCATTTAAGGTAATCAAGGTAAGATATAAACTGTCATTATTAGGTCTAGATAGATTTTATTTTAATTTTAAATTCAAATTTAAATTAAATTTAAATTTGCACTAATTTTAAATCACTTAAATTACTTAAACAATTTGTATTTTAAGTCAATACGGATTTAAGTGAATTAAAATTACACTTAATTTAAATAATATAAGTATTTTACGTGATTTAAGATTATTTAGATTTTAATAATCTAAATTAATTTTAAATCAATATTAATTTAAAATCGGATTTAAAAATAAAATTAACTTAAAATTACAGATCCGCAAAATCTAGAAATAAATTTTTACATATATGCAATCCGTAAAAAATAAAAAAAAATAAAAAAAGAAAAATTGATTATTGATCGTGAAGACTACAAAAAGAAAGAAATTAAAAAATATATAAAAAAACCATAAATAAAGGAATAAAATTTAAAAAAGGAATATATAATATTATATATATTAGACACCATAATATGATATATAAGCAGTCAATTTTTTTGAGATTTTTTCTTTTATTTATGGTGTCTAATATATTATATTATATATTCCTTTTTTAAAAAATTATTGACAAAATTAAACAAAAAAGGAATATATTTAAGAGTATATTGTCACTAAAGGAATATATTGACAAAATTAAATTTTAAAACAAAACCTAAATCTGAAAAAGTTATACCATCACTAATGATGGTTTAATTGGGAGAAGCAAAAAGTAAATGACTTTAGGAAATAACCCTCTTAAATTTGCACAAATTATAAAAAAAATTCATAATCCATGCATGGATAATTGTTCCAAAAAAAGGTAAACAAATAATTATTTTTTTTAAAAAAACTAAAAACGAAATTAATTAATTAATTACTAATTAATACTAATCTGCTAAAACTCGTAATTATTTTGCTATATTTGTAATATTTTACAACTACCTACAAATACGGTAATAAGTAATCTAATAATGACATGAGGATTAATTTTTCCTTTATTATAATATGACCTTTATTATTTTTGCTTAGAGTTTGTAGCCTTAAGTTGAAAATTTGGTAGTCATAAATGTTAAGAGTTGACGACCATAAATGTTGAAGTTTGGCAATATCATAAAAGTTGAGATACTACAGCTATAAAAGTTAAAATTTAATGGTTGTAAAAGTTGAGATTTGACAATCGTAAAAGTTTATATACTCACATTGAAATGTTGAATTTTATTTTTTTTCTATTGACATTGCCGATGATATCGACCTATGCATTTCATTTCTATAAATAGATAATTAACCATCAATTGTAACACACGTTGAAGGATATGAAAATATTTCATTGCTCTCTTTCTTTGTCTTTCCTATTTAGAGTAATTTGTAAGAAAGTGTTAGAAGCACTTGTATGAATACTTTCTTTGGGATGATTTTGTGAGATTATCTCTTGGGGTATTTGTGATTAATTAGAGTATTTATTTTAGTTTTGAACTCTTTATACTATTCTTGATATAATGAAATTCCGTTTCTCTATTGTGGACTAGATCACAATGATCAAACTACGATAAAATTGTGTCTTTTTATTTGCTTTATTTTTATTATTATCAATTTACTATTGTCTTTATTGTTGTCAATATAATATTGTTTGGCTAAATTGTGCACTACTTGAATTTTCAATCCCAGTAAAGTGTTGAAATAGAGTACCTGTCAACAAGTAAAACATTATGAATTATCTTATGTAAAATTTTTATAAATGACATTTATAAGATATTAAATAACCAGTTATAATATGATTAGTTTTCTTTCAAAACCTAACAATAAAATAGTAATAGTATGTAACATTTCTTTAGTATAATAATTTTAAAACATCAATTTTTTTTTAATAAATATTAAAATTCATAAATAATTTGTAATTGGCATAAAATTAGGATACTAAAACTGAAAAGATATTTGACTTTCTTAAATTGCTCAAATTAGTTGAGTAAGTTTGGGTCACGATCCAAAATCGGATCGCGACTAAAGGAAAGAAAATAGTAAAACAGAACGATCACAATATTTAATTTTAAATTCCAAAATCTGGAGTAATGAGTACAAGAGTTTCTAAGTAGTATGAATGAGTAAATACAAAGTTGTATCATAAGAAAAATACAAAGTCTAGTATGAATGACAACAAATGAAGTCTCAATGAAACAACGACGACTAGAAGTTTGTGCCTCGCTACTGAAATTTGATAATAATAAGAAAACTCCACTCAAATACGATCAACTATCACGTGGGAGTCCCTATGCTCAATCTGCAGAGAGGAAACATAGTAGGGGTGAGTGCACCAAAATGTACCCAGTACGTTCAACCGATTGGTAAGAGAAATCGGATAAGCATGTAATAACTAAGAGTCTCTATCACCTGCGTTGAAGGGGTTAGTACACAATATATATATATATATACATAGTTATAAGAACAGTTAAAGATAACAAGTATAAACAATGATGCAATGCAAATGAGATGTATGTATGCAATGCATGGGGTGGAATCACGACTGTTGCACAACCGGTGTACACATCTACCGAGCTAAAGCTACCAGGTAGAACCCAAGGGGCCTTGCAGACCATGTACTAAAATCTCTCAAGTGTCACAATATCTCAACCTTGCCACCTTTTCGTGGTCAAGATGTTTTAAAGAGTGGTACAATCTCTCCCTTAACTTGCCACCTCTATGTGGTCAAGGAGTTTTTACAAAAAGTGGTACAATATCTCAAAAGTGGTACATTTCTCCCTTGCCAGCTCCGCGTGGTCAAAGAATTTTATAAAAAAGGTGGTACAGTATCTCAATCCTTGTCAACTCTACGTGATCAAGATATGGTACAGATGTAATATAAGATGAGTGCATATCAATGCCACAAATCAAGGTATATAACAGTAATATATTAAGAATAACGATAAATAACCATCATACAATTAGGGAAATAGTGTCAAGTGTCACAATTGGAACCACAAGTCATCCCCCTATCTCAAAGTACCACACTTTCACCAATAATCAAATATATCGAAATTACCGAACTTCATAAGTCCCCAAAATATGCATATAAGTCCCAGAAGTACTTCAAATACCATCAATTACCATCAAGTTTCCCAAATAATATCACAAGTCTCACATTATCACCACAATATTCAAAAGGGTCCCAAATATCAAGGATACATCTCGATTTGCCAACAAACTCACAATTGACTCCAATTCCAATGTAATCGATATCACATTTCATCAAAATACCATTATACTAATTCAAATTACTCATTAAACAATCCAACATCTTACAATTATCACATAAACATATCCAATAACTCAAATTCAATCACATAAAGGTTAGTTGAATCTACCTTAATGCTAAAACCATGCTCGAACTAAGCTTCTGGATAATCAATGGATGCCTAAAAATGAGCTCGGATCAATCGACACTATCAAGAATAGATAATACGCGTCACGAGATAAATTTTGATAACCATATTGACACAAATTGGATTTAGGGGCAAAATGGTCAAAATTAGGGTTATATTTCGAAGTTCTCGAATGTGAAAATTGACTAGAATCATAATTTCTAGTCAAATTCAAAATTTATGAACTTCAAAATTTAGCCATAATTTTGACTATTTTACCCTTGGATCCAATTCGTGCCAATATGAGTATCAAAATTTATCCTTGACGCGTGTTATCTATTCTTAATAATGGTTGATTTATTCGAGCTTATTTTTGGAGGATTGGAGTGTTTGAAAGCTTAGTTCTAGTGTGATTTCGGTATCGAGGTAGGTTTGACTAACCTTATTGGGACTAAATTTGAGTTATTGGATATGTTTATGTGATAATTATAAGATTTGAATTGCTTCATGAGTAATTGGATTGGTATGATAGTATTTTGGCAAAAATGTGATATCAGTTATATTGAAATTTGGAGTATTTTATGAATTCGTTGGTAAATTAAGATGTATTCTTGAGATTCAAGACACTTTTGGATGTTGTGGTTATAATATGAGACTTGTGATATTATTTGGGAACTATGTAGTAATTGATGGTATTTGAGATACTTTCTGGAACTCATGTGCATATTTTGGAACTTCTGAAGTCCGGTATTATCAGTATATTTGACTATTGATGAGAGTGTGATGATTTGAGACATGTTGATGGCATTATGGTACGAATTGTGACATTTGACATTTTCTTTCTGATTCTATGATTATTATTTATTTGTTATCTTATTACATTATTGTCATATACACTGATTTGTGCCATTGGCGTGCATTCACTTCATGTTGTATCAGTACCACTCCTTGACCACACGAAGGTGGCAAGATTGAGATATTGTACTACCTTTTTTAAAAACTATTTGACCAAGCAAAAGTGAAAAGGGAGAGATTGTACCACTTTTTAAACCCCTTGACCATGCTAAGGTGGCAAGGTTGAGTTATTGTGACATCCCTTGACCATGCAGAGGTGACAAGGTTGAGAGATTTATGTATACGGTCTGCAAAGCCCCCATGGGTTCTACCTGATAGCTCTAGCTCGATAGCTGTGTACAACAGTTGTACGACAGTCGTGATTCTACCCCATGCATTTTGTTCATATATTTCATTTGCACTGCATCATTGATTATACTGGTTATTTTTATCTGCTCTTATATATACATATGTATTGTGCACTAACCTCTTTATTGCAAGTGTAAGGTTTCTTAGTTATTACATGCTTATTCAATTTCTCCTACCCAGTTGGTTGAACCTACTAGGTACATTTTGGTGTACTCACTCCTACTATGTTTTCTCCCTGCAGATCGAGCACAGGAACGCCCCCGTGGTAGTTAATCTTATTCTGTCAGAGTTCTCCTTCTTTTCCCCAAATTACAGCGGTGAGACCTAGCTATCGAGTCGTCGTTGTGTTGTTGAGATAATTTCTTATTATATTTCGTTTTAGACTTGTATTAGCTTTTATCAGACAACTTTGTATATACTCTTTCATACTATTTATAAACTCTTATACTCATTACTCCAGGTTTTGAAAGTTCAAATCTAAATGTTGTGGTTGTTTTATCTTAACTTACTTTCATTTAGTTGTGATCCGATTTTGGATCGTAACAATACATCGTAGCAATTTATGAGATCTCTTTTATGAGCTTTACAATTATCTTATGTTATACTGTGTCTATCTTATTACTACTATCGTGTTCCATTTTTCCTAGCAGAAAGAAGGAAATCTGGACGACGATGTTGTGACAAACAACTCTTTTGGGTTTTTGATATGTTTGAAGAGTTGCCACCTAATGATTTGGATGCATTAGGGCACCATTTTAAACCTAATTCTAAGGCTAGATCTAAGGTCACCAGAGAACGGGTAAGGGTTCAAGCTATCTAAAAGGAAGGTGTTAAGCACCCTTCAAGGTCCACAAATATGGGTCCCGACCATATCTCTCATTTATGTGGGAGTTACAAATAATGATCTCTTATTTTTTATAAGAAAATTATCCTAAAAATGCCTAAGTGATAAAATATTAAGAGAGAACAAATAAATAAATTAAACAAGTAAAGACTAAACTATCCCAAATAATTAACAATAAACAAAAGAGAGGAAAATTAGGACTAAACGATTTATTTACCACTTGAATCAGTTTACTCGCCTTTTATTTTCGGAAGACAAAATTAAATTTTGTCAATTTTAGCTCGCATGACTTATTTCGGCCGAGGGACGGAAATCAAAGTTTCATTCCCATTAAAGCTCAAGTTTTAGTCATCATGTACAAGGGTCATATATACGCCTACCCCTCCTAAGTTGATTTATTTTTTAACTTAAAAGCGTACTAAAAAAAGATGAAAAATTCTAATCGTTTCCTAAAGTGCCTAACGTCCCTTCTTATGGTCCAAGAGGTATTGAACTTCTATTTTGGATAAATTCTAGACTAAAAATAAAATTTAGATTTCCTAATAGGACCCATGTCAAACAAAACATATAGGACAAGCAGTTAGCAAGCAAAATCTCAAATAAACCTCTATAATACTGATAAACACAAGTAAATAGTGTGAAACATGTGACATGTTAAGTGTATATATAACAAAATAATATTCAAACACTTTTTAAAAAAAATTAGAAACTAGAAAAAAGAAAAATTTGTTTTGATTTTCTCAAAAACATTACCATATTAGAACTTATTGAGATGTGAAAATATTCTAAAGGTGTTAAAAGATTTATTAAAATTATGTATCATATTATAAATTGAGAAAGCCTATCGGCATGATTTCTAACACGTGAAAAATATCCTAAAACATGATTTCTAAATATGTGAAAAGAGTAAACATGCTTTTATAAATCCTATAGGCATTATTTCTATTAAAAACATGATTTCTAATATATTAAACTCTAAAAGCATGATTTCTATTGCAAACAATTATCAAATCGAATATGCATGACATATGGTATGTGAAAAATAATTAACAACTTAAGATCATGACATTTAAAATTTACTTAAACGTAAGGGCATGAGTTCTAAAACACAAAGAAGATGGAATAAGTTAAACACATGTTTTGAAAAAAAGAAAAAAAAAATCTATGGGCATGATACGTAACACACTTTAAACAAAAAATCCTATAGGCATGATATCTAAAAAAAACTGTTAAAAACAAACTTGTTTTAATTAATCACACCTAAACTATTTAATGAATATCAAACTTATTTTTAAACAAATAAATCCTAAATTAAATTTGCCTAAAAGTCGTAAGCAAGCAAAGCAAGGCATAAAAATAAAAAAGAAAGAAAGAAAAATATTTAGCACATAATATGATAACATCTACCTTAGATAATGAAATACTATTCTAAAATCAAATCAATTAAGACAAAATGCATAAATGATTTGAAATAATCAAGTAATATTTACTACCGTAGAAACAAACAACAATATGGGGACCAGAATATATGTTAATAGTCTATGGATCACATAATATACCTTAAATAGAATTATCCAATAATGTAAAATTAGGCTAAATGCACAATTTATGCAATGGATACATAATCAATTATCCATGATGAATAAATCAATTTCATATCCCAAATTGTTCAAAATATTCAAATATCAACAAGCCTCAAAATATCAAAAAATCAGTGAAATATATATTCACATGAACCGAGATGAACAAACATATTTCACTAAACAAATATGAGTGAAAAATCATGCACCAAAAATTTTATCTCAAAAATTAAGCTAAACGTAACTTAACAAAATGCAGTTTTCACATAGAGTAGTATAAAACAACAAATACCAAACTTTAATACCAAAGGACGTCACGAAATATAAGCATAATTAACTCGCATATCTCACGTAAGATGAGTATCACATCCATGTCATAAGTATTCTTCGGTGTAGATTTATGGAACCATGGTGGTTATTTTAGGAATTTTCTGACACAGGGAAAAGACTGACAATCATGGAGTTTGGCCGGCAGTGGTTCAGATGAGGGAGGTCGTTTAGCGGCTGTTGGTTGCCAGCGAAATAAGGGGTGTGATTGTGGTGATCAACGGAGGGTGGAGAGGAGAGGAGGCGGAGAGTTGTTGTTTTCAGGCAAGAGAAGGGACTAGGTTTTTCGGCGTGATGGAGAAGAGAGAGGGACTATCGGCGACGACTGGAGGACGATAGAGGAGTGGTCAGAAAATGAAGAGGAGTGGCGGATAAAGGCACGATTTATGGGATTTTTTGGTGAGGATCGTTTAGTCGTTGTATGGTGGTTTCTCGTTGAAATCGATGACGGCAAAGAAAAAGAGGAGCAGAGCACGACGGTGAACGGAGAGTAGTAGAAGGGTGAAGAGAGGGACGACGCCAACAGTGATGGCTGCTCCGCGGTGGCTTTCGTGATGGGGTTGGTTTCACCAGAAAAAAGAGAAAATGGGAAGAGAAAGGGGAAAAGGGTGACAAATTTTCGGCAGGAGGTGGTTGTCCAGTGGTGCCGTGGCACCGACAAAGGGACAGAGAAGAGGAAGAAGGGGTTTGCTGGAGGGGGGTCTTGGGCGGTTTGCCGGCGAAAATGGAGAGAGGAGTAAAGGGGCGTCCGGTTGATTTTGAAGGTGAAAAAAACTTAACGTGAATCGAGGGTTTTGGGGTTATGGTTAATTAAAATAGAAAAGGAAAAGTTTTAATCCTAGCCATGGGATTAAAAATAATGAATGGCTGTGATGAGTTCTTGAAGGGATGGGTTGGATCAGATCAAGGATGGGTTATTCGGATTTAATTTAAAGAAAATAGAATTGGGTATTTAAAATTAAGCTACAAATTGATTCAATTTAGGCTAGAAGTGAAAGAAATTGTGAATGAATTGACTAGAATTGAAATAAATTGTATGGAAATTAACTAAAATTGAAATGAATTTGATTATAAAGGCTACGAACTGAACATATTGGAGAAAAATTGAATAGATTGCCATTTAATTTAATAATTATAGTATACAAATTTATAAAAAATATTTTAAAATAATTATTTTAAGTAAAAAATGTGTAATATATACTAAAACTGTTATGCAAAAAATATTAGACGTATTTAAATTATTGTTTTAAATTAGAGAATGATGTGATGATATATTAAAAATATATAATACATTTAAAAATAAAAAAATAAAAAAATATTATTAATACTAAACAAAATAATAAATAATGAAATTAACTATAATAACATAAATATTACTACTATTATTTATTTTAAAAAGTTTTAAAAAATACCTATTTTAATCAAATGACAATCTAAAATGGGTTATAGATCGGTCAAAATTAAATGTCAACAATTACTATTTAGAAGGGTAAACCTGTTTGATGGTCAACATGTATGTTTCTTGAAATTAAGTTAAAGATAAAACATAAATTTGTTCTTTAAAATCTTTCACTTTATAATTGCATATTTCAGATACAAGAAAATTATATTGGGTGTATGTTTTCCTTCTTGGACAAAAACAACATTTCATCTTTGCTTAGATCTTTTTTCATATCCTACCTTCAACTTTAATTTTAAATATTATTGGCAATAGATGTAGGCATTAGCAATCCTTGATGTTGTCATGATCATGTGGCTTCACCGAACTTTACGGTATCTAAAAATTACGTAAAAAATATTATAAATCACAATAATTAAATTTTAATTATTAAAAATATATAAATGTCAAGAATTTGGGTGACTCAAAATTTCATCTAAATCATCTATACTATATTAAAAGTGTGAAAACCCTTAAAAATGTTGTTTGAACTTTTTGCCCTTCATTAAAAGACTTCTCTTTAGACAAAATCGTCTTTTCACCATTTTTCTTTAAATTTTTATTTAATTATATTTATTATATTGACTTTTAAACTATATGAAAATAAATGATAAAATAAGGACTTCTAGCCGTGGAAGGACTTATAAATCTTCTTTATTTAATAGACTTCTACTTCTTTCTTATTTGAATCACGAAAATACTCTATAGCCACCCAGGAAAATTCTAATTACTATGATATATAAGACCTTTATAAATAAATAATTTATTAAAATTACTTTTGTAGTGAGTTGTTTATCTTTTCATAAGCTCATAATTAAATTTATTTTTTTTCTGTAATATTTGTTATCAGATGAGATACACGCTTTGATCACGCGCAAAGCACGTAGAATAAGACTAGTACTATATTAAAAGTGTGAAGACTCTTAGAAATGTTGTTTGAACTTTTTGCCCTTCATTAAAAGACTATGTTTTAGATAAAATTATTTTTTTGCCATTTTTCTTTAAATTATGATTTAATTATATTTATAATATTGACTTTTAAAATATATGGAAAAAGGGGATAAAATATGAACTTCTAGCCATGGAAATACTCCTAATTCTTCTTTATTTGATAGACTTTTACTTCTTCTTTGTTTGAATCAAGAAAATACCTAATTTATCCTGGATTCAAATTAGTAATAAAATCTCTATATATAAAACCTTTATAAATAAATAATTTCTCAAAATTACTTTTGTAGTGAATTATTTTACCTTTTTATAAGTTGATAATTAAATTTAATTTTTCTCTTTAATGTTTGTTATCAAACGAGGTACACGCTTTGGTCACGCGCAAAGCGCGTATAACAAGACTAGTATAAATTAAAAAAAGGGGTAATATTTATTATCTAAAAATTACATAAAAAATACTATAAATCACAATAGTTAACAACTTAAATATGTAAAAATCTTATAAAAATTTGATTGGCTCTAATTATATTCATACCACATAAATTGGGACAAAAGGTGTAATATATACCAAAAAATAATTATAAAAAATTAGGTTGAGTGTCAAAATTTGATGTGTCACATAAATTGAGACAAAAGGAGTAACATGTATGACCTGAAAATTGCGTAAAAAATATTAAAAATCACAAAATACTTAAAAAATAAATATTATGTAAAAAGTACTAGAAATTACAATGATTAACAACTTAAAATATTTTTAAAAATCATTCACAAAAATTTGACTAGCACTCCTAATTTTATTTGTGTTATAGAAATTGGCATCGGATAAAGGTAACATATATATTGGTCCTGTGCAGATAAATTAGGATAGGAAGAATAACATATATTATCTGAAAATTATGTAAACGAACACTATAAATCACGATAATTAACAACATAAAATATTTAAAAATCATATAAAATATTTTTTTAACTCTTCAAATTTCATTTGTGTCACATAAATCTGAACAGGAAAAATAACAGATATTAGACCCGAACTAACACGGGAGCTTACATCTAGTATACAAATACAATTTTATATATCATTATGTCCTTATTATTACATCAGAGGCGTTGATTGGTTACTCCAATTCTTCATGGGACTAAGTCGAGTCAGCTATCCATTTTGATATGCATGTAAATGGTAATTGGTATACATAGGTCAGGATCCTGTCCTAACGATATACATCTCTAAAGGCTTCATAGACGAATAGTAAGGGCCAAATGTAGTCGCTAGATATGATTTCGATGCAATTTAATTAGTGAGGACGAAGAAAATGGTGTGTGCATAATTCTATCCATGTCTTATAAAGATAGAGAGATTTTTTATAGACCCTTGACTCAAACATAATAAAATCAAGGAAGGATTAACGATATAGTACTGAAGCAACTATGTTAAGCATAATGGAGAAGAGAATAACATTAGTAACACATAATATGATAATAAAAACAAAGGAAATACCCAATAATTAAAGAATCGCACAACAATATGTGAGCAATACTAATGATATTAATATGGAAAATTAGACAATGCTTGACTACATGTTGATCCTCTACCCTAATCATCAAACTCTATATACTCCTATTTAGGATCATGTCCTCAATAAACTGTGAGTATGCCATGTCCTATCTAATCACCTCTTCTTAATCTTTTTCAACCTACAACTACCTCTCCCTCATAACTATCATAACTACTCTATGTCACGCCTCAGAAGGGTACCCTTGGCGTGACCGACACTTGAAAAACTATTTCTGATTTTCCAAGAGAACCACCTGGCCTCATCATCACATCATACTCAATAGTGGAAGAATACTCAAGAAAAGACATCAAATAAACAAATAAAGCTTTTATAAAATAATTTTCAATGGATAATTTTGGAAAATAAAAATAATTAACTCTCTCCACTATGTGTCTATAAAACCTCTAATCGAATCTAGAAGGTATCAAGATAAGCTCCGGGCCACCTCAAATAAAATAAAATAAAATAAATACTACTCAATAAAGATAAAAGAAAGGGCTCCTCAGAATGCAAGGAGGTTCACAAAGTCTGAAATAGGGACTGGTCTTCAACGATGCGCCTGTTGATGACCTCTAATACCTGCCTCTGCATCATAAAATGATGCATTCTAAATGGACGTCAACACATTGAATATACTGGTATGTAAAATGGCTGGAAAGGAAAGGACATACTCAAAGATACTCAACTCAAGATCAACTCAACTCAGTAAAACATGCAAGTTAAAGAACGTAGTCATGATTTGAAAAGAACCTCAATAATATGCAACTCAATTTAATTAGTTATGCAAAAAATTAGGGAGTTTCTCTAACCAACATATTCTCCACCCCACCAAAATTGGTGATGTACAACGAAGACGATGTCATTGCCACGCCCGTCCATTACTTGCCAAGGTAAGGACATCACTCTACCTCATGGATCCATCATCTCCGTCCATCATTTTGGGACAGGAGTTGTCAGAGTTAACTACACAACTATCCTACATTGGCGGCGTAGTTATGGGATTTGAGTCACTTTTACTCTACTAAACTCGATGCTCAATACTACTTCCAAAATATTCTCTTTAAAACTCATTCAAACTCATCTCAAACATCATCATCATCATGTATCATAAATAAAAATTATGTTGAAAATTATTTACATCCCCATCAAATATTTACTCAAAACATCGTGTAAATTCAATATTTAGTTTCATCAAAACTCATTAAAACATGCATCATCTCATCAAGACTCTTTCTCAAATCATTATTTATGTTCAAAATTCATGTTCATGCAAACTCAGTAAAATATCTTTAATTTAGTTCAAATTCATCTTTGTTCAACACATAACAACGACCCTCAATCTCAATTTGACATAATGCATAAAATCAAGTACAACCCTCAATTAGGGTTCATGTGAATGAAGACATGAACATGCATTCCAATCAAATACCTAACTCATGAATATCATCAATATATTTTTATGTACAAAAAACTCAATAGGACAATAGATAACTCAAGGAAATCAATTTGGGAATTAGGGTAAAACTTTACTTTAACTCAAGTATAAGAAATCAACATGTGGGGCGCGTGGATGAACTCAATTTAACTCCTATGAGTAGCCTTATATACCTAAAAATTTAGATTTTTGAAGAACTTTGAAGGATACACTTGATTCTCTTGAAACTCTAGATTTTCCCTTCTTGGAACCTTATTTGGAATATGTTTTGAACGTAAATAGATTGATTAGTTATGTTTAGGGACTTAAATAGATGTAAAACCATCAAGTTTAGGCTTTAAAAGGGTGAAAAAGATCAAAATAACCTTTCTTAAAAAGTTATTAAAGTCGTCCACGGGTTCATCTATGGCCTGTAGAAAGTTTCACGACCCATAGGAACCCGTCCGTAAACTTTTCAACAAATTTTAGAGTTTCTAGATGATTCTACGAGCCCAATCTATGGCCCATAAAAGTTTCTACGACCCATAGATGGGTTTATCAAGTTTGGGACTCAAAAATGAACTTGCAAATTTTTTTTCACGAGTTAAAAGTATGGGTCGTACTTCAATCCACAGCCCGTAGGTAGGTTTTGTAGTTTCAACTCTGCTCTGGCAGTTTACAGTAAAACGGTCATAACGTTTGACTCTGAACTCCAAATGAGGTAAAATTAGTTGCCATGAAAAGTTAATTCAAAGATATTTCATTTGGTAGGTCATAGACCATCTAATTCTCTGTGTTCTAAGAGTTATGATCATTTAAAGTTGACCCTTGCATAATCTAATGCAAAAAACTCAATCGATAGAAAAGTTTTGAACTCGACTAAGTACTAAGGGTTTCTTATGAGCCTAATACACTTCTAATACTCTTCACACATATAAGAATGAGCCTTAAGATATAGGTACATGAAAGGCATAACTGAGTTCAAGCTTATATACTTACGACGAAAAATTTTGGATCGTATGAATAGAGTTGTGGGGTATTATAATATCTCTCCTTTGGGATCATTCATCCTCGAATGATGAGCAAATCAAGGATGAATTCAAGGCTCGAATAACAATAGAGACTCTATCAGATCAATGAATCACAATCAACCAGTCTAAACAATCACAAATGAAACTCAAAATAGATAAATTGAGTCAGATCAAGGATAGAGATATTACCTTAGGAATTCTCACCATCAGGCAAGAATAGAACATCATAACTCAATCAACTCAAATCATTTAAACATCTCGACAATAAATCATTAGAACTCAAGAAGGAAGTCATCAACTCTAATCGAGAATCAGACCATCGCAACATTGAAGACTCTATGGATAACTCTCAAGCTTAATACCTCATCTCAACTATGCTCCTTTTCATGGCACTACACTCCATCAACTGAAGTTTATGGCTCCTATTACATCTAAGCCTAACCACATTCTCTCATTTTGTTCAAGTCTAATTCTAAATCCCAAATCATTACTCCTAAGATAACCATACTTATCAAAACTAATCCTCAAAACTCATACTTTGTACCTCCACAAGAACTTTCATTAAAAGATCACTAGTCCTCTCTATTACATCACTACTCTTACTCGAAACCTTTTCTAAGAAGTCGTCAATAGCCTAACACCATTACTCGTATAATAATAACCACACATTCAAGCCTATCACACTAACTACTTCGACCATATCTATGAATTGTTAAGCCTATTTTGCATTTCTACCTCCATCATCGAAAGAGCTCTCACTCAAAGACTCACTAACATACTTTTACCTAGAGACACTCTAACCTACCTTTACCTATCTATTGTACATCATAAGGTCTTATCTCACTCTTTCTCCACATTTATAATCTAAATGAAAGGAGGACATCATAGTTATCATATCGAGGAACATCCACCATTACTCATTAGCAATAACTCTTCTTCTATCGCCAATATCACTATTAAGGTTGGAAAGAAGGATCATTGGAAGGTCTTTGAGTGAAAGATCATAAGCACGATACATTCGAGGAATTTGATCTGAGAGCGGTCATAATGTGATACAATCTCATTAGCCTTTTAAGACCTAACATGCATTTATGGAGTCGAACATACTGTGAAACTCAAGTCATATCTCATATAACATAAGGTTAGAAACTTTGAGATTCATGAGATAGAAGTACAATTGTCACTTTGCATCTTCAGATCTTAACATGAATATGAATCAATATCAGGAGCGTAAATCTAGGTCATAGGCATGACACTCATACACAAGACAAAAATAGAGTATCACCTTAACTGAGCTATAAGGAATATAGGAGATAGAAAAACATCAAGGCCTCATCCTGATCAACTCATTATTATCGAAAGCTCAAAACTCACTTTAGTTTATTACTCCTCATCTCCCCCTTAACTCAAAGGTCCACTCCCTAAGTCTGCGAATCGATTGTCTTTACTAAGCTATAAGCAAAGCTCTCCATACGATTGGAGCATCACTGTCTACAAAAACATCTTAAACTCTCTTGTTATATTATACTCAACTATATAAAAACGTTATTAAAACTTTCTTCGGAGATACTACTCTTAGCTTCCTTCTAGCTCTATGGGCATCTTTCTATACCTACTACTCCTATTGGCATATATAATTTCTTCTACAACTCTTATCATCTACCCTCTCTGTCTAGTTTACTTAAAATTCAACTTCTAAGCTCCAATATATGTGACTAAAGAAGTCTTGAATTACAAGGTAAAACTCATCGTCATTTATATATAATCCCCATCGACCTAATTACTAAGGGTAATAAAGAATGCTTACACCAACTCACTCTACATTGGCTACTTAAATATATAATATCTAGGTATTCATAGTAAGTTATAACTTAGAACCTCACACAACTTTACAGATTCACAAATACACATCTTAAGTTTCTTCTTACTTAATGATTTATTCCCAATCTATTGTTTTCATCTAAAAGTCATATACATGCACACTTGTAGCATCTCACTTGTTGCAAGTTGACACCTTAATTTCTGGCACATGCTATGTCAAGCCTATTAAAGCAAATCTCCCAACTAGCACTATCACTCTCATAATGACTATCTCCCTTCAGAATCATAAGCCAATCTTGTATGGGAGGAGATGTAGGTCTCCTATTGATTGGTTTAATTCATTTGAGGTAAGACTTTGGGGGTACTGATTTGTTGAGGGATTCATTAAAGAAGGTGAAATTTATTCAGCAAAAGCTTCTAGCAGCACAGACCAGGCAAAATGAGTATACAGACCAAAATATTAGGGATATGGAATTTATGGAGGGCGAGCAAGTATTGTTAAAAGTTTCACCCATAAAGGGTGTAATGAGGTTTGGTAGGCGAGGTAATCTCAGTCTAAGGTATATTGGTCCGTTTGAAGTTCTCAAGCACATGGGAGAGGTGGTCTATGAATTAGCTTTACTTCCAGGTTTATCCGGAGTGCATTCAATGTTTCATGTGTCCATGATGAAGAAATATTATGATGATGGAAATTACATTGTTCGGTGAGATTCGGTCTTACTTGATAAAAATCTTTCTTATGAAGAGTATCCCGTAGCTGTTCTAGATAAAGAGGTTCACAAGTTGAGATCAAAGGAAATTATATCTGTGAAGGTCCAATGGAAGAATCATTCAGTTGAGGAGTCAACTTGGGAGATTGAGGCAGATATGTGCGAGAGATATCTGCTCGATTTCGCTCAGCCCACACTTTTACTCAGAGGTTAAAGCGGTCGTTATTAAGTATTTAACCTAACAATAATTAGGATCAATCCCTGGTAGACTCTGGATTAGCACAACTTATAAATTGAATCGATGAACCCTATTATCTCCCCGAAAAAATAGGAAAATAAATACAAAGAGGGGGATTTTGCAAGTGAAAGTAAAATCTAAACTAAAATGCATGTGTTTGTAATCAAGAGAAAAGCGAACTTGGGCTATGTGTTCCTCAAGACTCCCTAACTAAGTGTTCTTGGATATTTGCGACTCTTTTCTGGTGTGTAGGTGCAGGACAGTAAACTATGTTCTCCTAAACCCTTGATCCGGTGTATAGGTGAATTTTATCACCTTGATCAGTCTCTGTGATGTCGCTTTACTAACCCTTACTCTATCATAGTATAATCTTACTTATTTTAGTTAGATTGATTAGTTGAGAGAAATCGATCAACTCCTATTAATTAACTCTTTTCCTATTACTTACTTCCTTGATCCGACAAGTGATACTAGGCTAGTTCTAACGTTAGCCACCGCTAAAAATTGATTAAAATGAAGAGATTAACTAATACATCCTAACACCATCCAAGAATTTGTAAGTTATCCAATTTTATCTTAGTTAGTTCGTCATGGTTCCCACAACCCTAATTGTGGATCTAGCCACGCATGCTTAGAGTGTTTTTAGAAATTATGCAAGAAGAAGACATAATTAAAGTACTTACACGCAAGAATAGATGAACACAAATACAACTTCTCAATATAATTAAAAACTTGAACCAAAAGATTGTAGTAAAATCACAAAAATGATGTTCACAATCAAGCTATTTTTTCGTCTCAGGTTGTTCTCTCACGTTCTCTTCCTCTCTATTGTTGTATATTCCTATCTTAAAAAATCCTAAAAATCTATTTATAGTACTTAAAATATGAAACCAAAACAAAATAGGATAACTGTGTCGGTATCATTTATGGGCATCTTTTACGGCTCGTGTAGTAGTTCACGACTCGTTAAAAGGGTTTCGTGGAATATAGTTACATCCAGTAGACGCTTTTCACAAAACCTTTACACGGGCCGTGGAGGATTCCAATATCCGTGAAGGGTCTCGTCTGTATCACTTTTCAATAACTCTTCTATCTCTGATCCTTGCTTCACGATCACACTCTACAGATCATATGCTAGTTCACGACTCGTGGTCATCTCTCATAGAGTACAACTCAATTTTTATCCCTGCACTGAAAGAATAAACGAAACCTCCTCTACGACTCGTGGAAGGATCCACGACTCGTAGAGGGTCTCGTATACCTCTAAAAGCTGCAACTTTTTTGTACTTCAAGCCCAAAGTCAAGCCAACACTAAAATCCTGCAAGATAAATAGAATCACACATCAAATCTACTAACATCGCCTTGAGAACACACAAAATCCCAAGTTTTAAGTATTAAAAATATTATATTTTGGTAGCACATCAATATCTACATCTTTTTGTCGAGTCAGGTACCCCTTATTATCCCCATCTTTCTTTTGATCATTCGAGGACAAACACTAGGTAAATTGGTGTCTAATATAACGATCCATTAGGTCGTTTTGAGAAATAGAGCTTCTTATGTTATAAAAGAGTTATCTTGTAAATTTTAAGGGAGCTTTTGGACTATTTGATAATTTTGATTATTTAAATTGAGAGACAATTTTAGGTAACTAAACTAATTAATGGGTTAAATTAATAAGTCAGTTAATTCTCTATACTACTTTTATCCCATATTTATGGAAATAAGTAGTAAAATTGATCACTTTTAATATTTAATTATGTTAGAAAAGAAACAAAAAGAGAATAACGTATCCATAGACGATAAGCCTCCACAGATGCTTCAAGTAAATGTTCTCATCCAAATTTTTCATGTTACTCATAAATATGTTATTTAATGAAGGAGTACTAGTATAACTAGTATGATTTTAAAGGTCTAAATGTTTTTAGTGTTGCAAAACTTCAGCAAATTACTTTTATTTTCTTATTAGGGTTCGAAGGGGAAATTAATGATAATGAAATGATTTGATAGTACATGTAATTAAATATTAGGTGTGTTACATTATATAAATATTATTAGGATTATGTTATTTTGGAGAAATTAGAACTTAACCCTATGTTTGAAATTTAGGAAATTAATTATAGAATTAGGCGAGTTTTGATTCTAGGCTAGACATATAGTGATATGTCTACATATTCATTTTCTTATAAATATTATATATTTGATAGATTTGAAATGTTCTGAGGTATTGGAGAAAGGAAAAATATTGGTGGATTAGCTAGATTGACATCGATTTTTCGATTGAGGTAGGTTATGATTTATTCTAATGTTAGAGAGACTCTTAATAGTAATTGATATTCATTGAGTGATACTATGGAGTTTTCTATGCATTTAATTATTGTGGTTTGGATGATTGATATTTGTTATGATTGGTCTGCAATTCCAAGATCATGAAATCCATAATTTTAAACTTACCTTATAAAAGTGATGCTTTGAATAAAGAAACTTGATGAAATATTGTTAATGAAGTGGAAAATAATGATAAAGAATGATGAAATAAATATATTTGGATCGGGTGTCACGTTCTGACATGATATTATGGGATCAAATGTCAAGTTCTGGCATGATATAATATAGGATCATATTCCGGTATGATATATTTGGATCGGGTGTCATATTTCAACACGATAATTTTAAAGAAAAACATATTAAAATGACTAAATATACTCAATCTCAAAGAACCTATTTCTCAAAAAAAGTATGACGTGGAGACTTGAGTTCTCATGTGTGTTCTTGATATTATTGACTGATTATGTACTTGTTTCATTATGTTGTCACTTATGGTTATTACTTGTTGGTTTCCACCGTTAAGTGCTATAGTTGATTTCTGTCACGATCCGGAAGTGGGGCCTAGATGTGACATGGCAAAGGAGAACCCAAAAGTCCTCAATCAAACTATCATAGCATCATCACTCACATCATCAGTTTGAAAGCGCGGATAAGTAAACACATAACACATATTTCTAGGGAGAACGGGGCTTTGGACTTAAGCTAGGGGGCATTGTTACGATCCGGAAGTGGGGCCTAGATGTGACATGGTGAAGGAGAACCCGAAAGTCCTCGATCAAACCATCATAGCATCATTACTCAAATTATCGGTTCGGAAGTGCGGAAAAGTAAACACATAACACATATTTCTAGGGAGAACGGGGCTTTGGACTCAAGCTATGGGGATGTTGCCGGGAATGGGATGAGCATGAATCACATATCACATAACAAGTATTTCTAAGGGGTGGGTAAGTAGAACTCAAGCTATGGGGTCATACCGGGTTAAGGGACTTTCCACATAAACACATTCCCAACATTTACAAGCTCAATACATAGTCATAAGCATAACCGGATCATCATTATCATAATCATGTTTCAATAGTCATAATATCTCAAAGAAACATAATACAATGTGCAAGAGTTTACATGTGCAACATAGCCTCTACATAGGATAGAGCGGGGCCTCAACATAATCTGGGCTCACCCTTAAGTCACAAAGCAAGGAAAAATAAAACGATACAAGGAAGATAGAAAGTGGCTATTTCCCTTGAACCAAAGGGCTCACCACAAGAAATTGGCTTCAAAGATGTCACTCGTCGTCCAACGGAAGGTAGAAGTCGTCACCGATCCCTACATGGTTAGAACATGTAGACAAAGAGTATGGGTTAACAGATAATATGCACTAAGTATGTGGGCATGCAATGCATATGACATAATAATATGACCAAGCAAAATGAAAAGGGGACAAGTGATATGAAAGGAATGCACATAACCAAAAGATAAGTATATCATAATAACATGCCATGCCATGATGCATGAAATGCAACCTACAAATCATATTATTGCGGGGATGTAACCTCAACCAACAACAGAGGGAACCCGAGCGAGCTACTACTTGGATTCAGACTATTTACCAGGTAGGTCCCTAGTCACCCTTCAACAAGGGGAAACATAACAAGTCATCCCATCTAGGGAGAAATCCCATGTTGGCACATGGTTTGACGGAATAGAGTATGGACCTTTGGAGCTAGTCCACCCTGACTCCAATTCTTCGGTGCTAAGTCTCATCCCATGGGAATACATATATACATGCAAGCCTTTTCAAAATGGAGGGTTGACATTCTTTCCAAAACCATGCATCATTAGACAAACCATATCATTATCAAATCCATATCCATACTTAGGCTAAAAGCCAACAAGAATTTCCAAAATCATTTCCAATTCAATGCAATAGGAGTAGCTCATCTACATAGCTTATCATATCAAGCCTTCATAACATATCAAGATAGTGCAAACACCCATAATGCTCAAAGAGCCATAACAAGAGACTATGTGATCATAAGTCTTAACATATCATATTATAACAAGAGAGCCATGTCCTTAACAAGAATTTCATCATAACCATACTTCAATACTTATGCCATGAATGAGGAATCAAGTGCATGGGTAATGAAGTTTCAAGCCTTAAACCATAATTCAATAGATAATTCAACATAATTCATGAGAAAATCCCAATTCAAAGCATAATGCAATTTACCCATGCATATTAAATCATCAAAGGGACATGCACATTGGACCTTCAAGAGTTTCAATGCATTTCATGAAATTCAAACTTAATTCAACTTTAAATCATCTAATTTCTATAGCCCACAACTCAATTCAATTAAATACATCAAAATTTAAAGAGCCTATAATTAAAGAAAAATTTAAATTCATAATTTAAAGAGGAGAGTTCTTGGATCTTCATGGATAAAAGAAAATCCATGAATCAATCCCACATACCTTGAGATTAGCCAAAGAAATTGGATAATTTTGCAATAAAGATGATTTTTCCCAATTTTCTTCAAGCTTTCATCAATGTAGTTCAAGAGGATTGAGAGAATTTTGGTGAGACTTGAGAGGTGTTAGAATGAAATAAAGAGGATTAGGGTTTGATTTAGAGGTGTTAGGAGACCTTATAAAGGCTAAAAGGGGAATAGGATTAAACCAAATTATGAATTAACCATTAATGAAATGGACTAGATCATAGAAAACAGGGCCTCATAGAGGACACTCAGTGGCCGTGAACTGGCTCACGGACCGTGGTCCTGTCCGTGAGACCACACTTGGTCTCGACTTCGGCTTGAACTCTCGGGGGACTTTCTGGACCAACTCACGAGGGGCCTCACAGATCATGTAGCTGCACACGGACCATGTATTGGTACATGAAGCATCACTTGGTCCGGAGTCCAGCCCCGAGCCTTGACCAACTCTCTAGATCACTTCACGGGAGACCCTCACAGACCGTGAAGGCTCACACGGATAGTGAAGTGGTCCATGGAGTTTCACTTGGTCCGGGGTCTGGTTCAAGCTCCAAGGTAGCCCACTGGAACAACTCATGGGACACACCACGTACCGTGAATCACCAAACGGTCTGTGGTCCCTCACTTTGGCTCCGCCCCAAATCTTTTTTCCAGTATACTTTCGAATACGGGCAGTCTCAATATAAAGGTCATAACTTCCACATCCAAACTTTAAATTGAGTTAAACTAGTTGCGTTACGAAGGTAACTCAAAGAGTTTTGATTTGATATATAATAAATCACACAGCTCATATCGTGCTAAGAGATATGGCTCTTCAAAGTCCATGCTGCCTAAATGGTCTTACAAATTTCCACTAAAATAATTCCTTTGGATCCGGCCACTTAAATACAACTCATGACTACCAAAATTCAACCATGACGAGTTCAACACTAACCTTGACTAACCATTACGAAGTTTGAAAATTTTTGGGTCGTTACAGGCATACCAGCTTAGGGAATTTTCCACATAAGCACATTCTTAACATTTACAAGTCCAATACATAATCAGAGCATTATTCCCATAATCAAATCTCAATAGCCACAATATCTCAACAAAACATAATACAACGTGCAAGAGTTTAACATGTCCAACATAGCCTCTACATAAGATAAAATGGGACCTCGACATAATTCGGGCTTACCCTCAAGTCATAAAGTAAGGAAAATAAAATGATAGAAGGAAGATAGAAAGTAGCTATTGCCCTTGAACAAAAGGGCTCACCACAAGCAAGTAGCTTCAAGGATTATCACTCGTCGTTCAACGGAAGATAGAGATCGTCACCGTTCCCTACATGGTTAGAACATATAGACAAGGAGCATGGGTTAGCATAATAAAGCACTAAGTATGTGGGCATGCAAATGTATATGCACATGAACCTATAAACAACTTAGATGACAAGGGCACATACATAGAAAGAGAATATAAGGAAGAATAGTATATCAGTATGCCATGATAACCATGATGCATGAAATGCCATAATGCTTATAGTATAGAGGGGATGTAACCATTATCGACATCTCAAATCCATGTGAACTACAACATGAATTTGCCCAATGCGACCTCCCATTGGATCAGAGAAGGTTACTTGCCAAAGGTAACCTACACCACACCTTACGACCTGGTCATTTTGGTGTGATGGCCACCTTCCTTACGACCCGATCATTTTAGAAAGATTTTCTTAACATAGCATATCATATCATACCATGGCATATCTTACGAGAACAACACCCATTTCGGTAGCAACTTATGTTGGCACATAGTTTGATGAAAAAGAGTATGGACCCTGTGAAGATAGCCCACTCCGACTCCAATCCCTCGGTGCTAAGTCCCCATCCCATGAGAATACGTATACATACATGCTTTAAAACGAAAACTTGACACTTGAACATCAAACTATGCATACTTGGGCTTAAAAGCCAAATTCACTTTCATGTCAAACTTCATGCATAAGAGTAGCTCCATACTTGTCATATCATATCATATCATATTGGTGTAAACAC